>JANHGB010047399.1:0-13967 GCA_026283785.1 Coracopsis vasa
GGAACTAAGTGGGGGGGAGTGAGAGAGAGACTGCGTGGATGGGCTTAAACCACGACAACGGGTTAGGTCAGGTATCAGCACTGCAAAGTAAAACCAAAAAATGAGCTCTAATAAGAGACCTAAAATTTTTTCTGCTCCATAGCAATCATGTCTGGGACACGCTCTTGCAAGATTCTCTGGCTTCAGTAAGTTCTTTCATGATCCCATGAAACATAGAAGATGATATAAAATAAGAATTTAATAAAGAAGCACTCTCCCAGTATGATCCTAATCTCCGCAATTTGGCAGAAAACATGCATATATTGGAAAGGAGTGGTGTTATACTTTGTCTTAATTAATAGTGTCTCCAGGCAGCTACTGAGTGATAATTAAATGCAAAAAATCTGTCTTTGAGTAATGCTAGGGTTAATATTTTATGCACAGTAGGATTGAAGAAGGAACAGAATTACATTATTTGCCTACCAAGTCAGACAAAATTGATCTATGCAGAATATTTTATACGTAAAGAAAGAAACATGTTGCTTACTATAGGGTAAAAATAAGATTCACATCTCTAGAATACTAGGAATAATCTAATTTGCATCATAGATCATGTCACCTTAATTACAGTATATTTGAAAGGTACGTAATATAGTCTTGTTCTCTGTCTTCGGAAACTGTGTTGTTTTATTTACTGTCGCTAGTGGGCACATGTTCCATGTTATGCTCCTGTACCTTCAAATAAAACGGACAGCTAATATCACATAAAGCTATTTAACAAGATTCAAAACATTTAACTGCATTATGTAAGAAGCAGTCTGAATAGAAGAATTTATTGTGAGTAATTACAATTACTGCCAATATTAGCAAGTCTTAAAGTGTCTCTGTTGTCAATTAAATTACACTGTCACCTTAAAAAAATCACCTTCTAAAGGGAAACTTTCTGAAATCTCAGATGCTGGTATCTTTTGGCCCCTACTGTCTTCCCATGTGCACTTTCCTGACCTCTGCTAAAGACTACTTTGTGTCCTGAATCCATCAATTATAGTGACAGCTGTCCCTATTTTATCCTGTATCTGACAAGCAGAGTGAATCCTGTTCTGGAGTGACTAATGCACCCATGAGTTCAGTGTATGGGTCCCTTAAGGTCTTAGCCTCTGCTGTGAAGGGATTTTTCACGTCCAGTACATTTGCAACTTTCTACTATACAGTTTGCTTTGGAAATACCACAAACAGGTGAACTGCTTTTATTTTTTCCCCTAAACATGCTGTTAGATTTTTAGGAATATAACTATCGGCCCACCTTTTTCAAAATCTAGTACCTCACATGTACATGCTTACCTCCTTATTTAATTTATAATCTGCTGCAGTTTACACTACTTGTTCAGCAAAAGCCAAGCATTTTGCTTGTCCCTTCACACTAAATTCCACCCACCATGGAGCCACTAAGTCAGTTTACACTGTAGTTGAGCACAATGTTCTGCATTTGTAAAATAACCTCAGGACTGTTCCATTTGACAATTGAGAGAGATAAGAAGGGCACACTGCATAAGGTGAAGGAAGACTTTGACTTGTAGTTCCTCTTGATACTTATCTCTGTGTAGCCATCGAAGTGTTACTAACGTATGTTTCTTGTTTCTCAGCGGTAAAAGAAAATGCATCTTGAAACACTTATGTTCCATAATTCAAAATTACAACATGTATTTTGAAGGTGTGATGATCCTGCTTGCCTTGGAAGAGGCACGTAAATCCTACATTCCCAGCCTCATAGCTGGCTCGTCTTTTGAAATCGGGTTATCACAGGATGGAAGTTTGAATAGTACTGCAACAGTCATGTGCAATTACAGTGCTCTCACAGTTTTCAAAGCTGTGCTGTGCTAACATGCAAATTACTAGCCAAACGGGATTTTCAGGAAGACATCTGTAATTACCCTATACAAGGCAAAGATACCTTCACTTATTTTGGCTTTGAATCAACAAGATATTTAATCACACACTTATTTTTGAGCATGAGACTGGAACAATTCATTTCAAGTGGAAAGATAAGGAAATACTTAACCACTTGCTAGATCAGGGCTATGAATTGCACTATAAATTAGGAAATAATCACGCCTTTCCGTATCATAATTTAAGTAAGGGCAAGCGAACTGGTCAAGGAATGGGGTTTTACAGGTTAAAAACCAAACAACTCAACAGTGGAAAGAGGGACGGGGTGGACAACCTGTGGGAAAATATGGACATCTCAACATGGTTGACTGAGATTCCTGTGCAATGATCTCATCCCATTCACATCTGCAAGTAACTGATGACTACACCCTTCATGCACAAAAGAAATCTCTGAAGATTTGCAGGACCTATAAGATTAAAGACAAGACTTTAACTCAGGTATAGAGCCACTCACCCTCTTGAAAACATGCAGCCCTAGAGTAAATCCTCAGCTGATATAAAATTAAATGCTTCTGAAGCAAGATCAACTCATGCTATCAAGGATTCTGCAGTGGAGCTTAATAAAACTGGGGGAGAGGGGGAGAAGCGAAAGAAGACGAGATAATAACAAGACTTTGTCCCAGGAGAACTTTAACATCATAGCTTTACAAGAAAATTTATGGGTAGGCAGATGTGCAGTAACACAGACAACAAGCAAAAAAACAAGCAAAACCCAAAAAAGCAGCACAGTGAGAAAGTACAAGTTGCTGAAATATTTGTGTAAGATATTTCAATACCCTTGGTAGGTATTTGCAACATTACTGAAGTTGAACAGGTGATCTGAGAACTTCCACTCATATACCTGCTGGAAAAGGGACTGAAAAGTTGAAGAATTTAATTCTGATTAGGGTGCTGCTACATTAGCAAAGAATTTGGTATTGTCTTGTGCACCCAAATCACTTACAGCATCAGAAATACTAACACAAGAGTCTTGCTTTTCATCTTAGCTGCTTTTCATTAAGCAAGGTAATGAAAATCCAATTGAAAACTATAATGGAGCATACCAGGAAGGGGTGGAAGAAAGCATAAATTTTGATTAGTAGCTAATATCCAGGCAACCCAAGACAGAGATGGAGAAAGATGTCATGATTATCTTGTTTTCCTTCTTGTCTCAAAACCATTGTCATCTGTGATCAAGTTACAAAACTGCTCTTCTTAATGACTTAACAGCCAGAAAAAAAAATCCACTCCCACACACATAGTCTGTGGTAAAAAGCCTAGATAATGTGCATCCTTGTGTTTTGGCATATAAAGAAGTACACCCTCTCTTTATTATGATCAATGACAAACTGAACATGAGCCAGCAGTGTGCACTTGCAGCCCAGAAAGTCAACTGTATATGTGGCTGCGTCAAAAGGAGTATGACCAGCAGGTTGAAGGAGGTGATCCTGCCCCTCTACTCTGCTCTCGTGAGACCTCACTTGGAGTACTGTGTACAGTTCTGGAGTCCTCAACATAAAAAGGGTGTGGAACTGTTGGAACAAGTCCAGAGGAGGGCCACGAGGATGATCAGGGGACTGGAGCATCTCCCATATGAAGATAGGCTGAGAAGGTTGGGGCTGTTCAGCCTGGAGAAGAGAAGGCTGCGTGGAGACCTCATAGCCGCTTTCCAGTGTCTGAAGAGGGCCTATAAGGATGCTGGGGGAGGACTCTTCATTAGGATCTGTAGTGACAGGTCAAAGGTTAACAGGTTCAAACTTAAAGAGGGGAAATTTAGACTGGATATAAGGAGGAAGTTCTTTACTGTGGGGGTGGTGAGGCACTGGAATGGGTTGCCCAGGGAAGTTGTGGATAGATGTCCAAAACCATTTCTGCATGGAAATGACCAAACTGCATAAGGCTGGTCATTGCCTTATGCGTTGGCTGAATTGGCACATTGGCTGAATATCTTGTTACATTTTGTTTAGGAAGAAGTAATGTAAGTTCATAGTATTACACACTTTTTTTAATATTTGCCTTGTAATATGCAAGAAATTTAACAAAATTTCAACATATGATACCCAAAATAAATGTGACAGTTACATTCTAAAAACATTGATTGTTTTATATTCCTTTTATGGTGATTTTAGACAAAACGGTACCTCTGAAATAGTTGAATAATGAATGTTGTCTTTCAAGATAGAAAAAATATAGCACAGAAAAGTGATTTGCAAAATCTAGTCTAAATATGAATGGGTGTTTTTCAAAGCTAGCTTAAGAACTGCAGAATTCTCGTAGAGCTTGTTGTCAGGCATTTGGTGTTACTGTTTGTGTACTGGACATAAAATCAGAAATTCCTCAAATCTGCTACTAAACATGAAAGTGTTTTGAATTTTATAAAACCCCTCTGAGTAGGCAGCAGCAGCTTGGTAAAGTAGCTCAGCTTGTCCTCAGGGGAGTCTCGTGGAACCAGCTGTGTCCAGCATGGGTACTTTGTTGAAATTGCTACAAAAAGATAGGAGAGGTTTCAGAGCGATTACCAATGTTTTGGTTAATGAACCATACTTTAGAATTTGATGCTGAACGTAAAGGAGGTATTGTTCGCTTCAGCTTCAGTCATCATTCCTCTAGTTACATCATGCCATCCTGGTGGTTCATATATCAGAGTCAGGCTTGAGATGATTCTGATTCTGATGATTTGCCCTGAGGAGAAAGACTTGGGGGTGTTGGTGGATGAGAAGCTCAACATAAGCCAGCTGCAGTGTGCACTCGCAGCCCAGAAAGCCGGCTGTATCCTGGACTGCATCAAAAGGAGTGTGGCCAGTAGGTTGTGGGAGGTGATTGTGCCCCTCTACTCCACTCTCATGAGACCTCACCAGCAGTACTAAGTTCAGGTCTGGGGCTTCCAACACAAGAGGGACATGGACCTGCTCAGGAAAGTGCAGAGGAGGGCCTTGAATATGACCAGAGGGCTGGAGCATTTCTGCTATGAAGACAGGCTGAGATAGTTGAGCTTGTTCAGCCTGGAGAAGAGAGGGCTCAGGGGAGACCTTAGATCAGCTTCCAATACCTAAAGAAGGCCTACAAGAAATCTGGAGACAGACTTTTTACAAGTGTATGTAGTGACAAAACAAGGGGGAATTGTTTAAACAGAGAGGGTAGATTTGGATTGAATATTAGGAAGAAATTTTTCACTGTGAGTGTGATGAGGCGCTGGCAAAGGTTGTTTAGAGAAACTGTGAATGTCTCATCTCTGGCAGTGTTCAAGGCCAGACTGGATGGGGCTTCGGGTAACCTGGTTGAGTAGGAGGTGTCCTTGCCCATGGCAGGAGGATTGGAACTAAATGATCTTTAAGGTCACTTTCAACCCAAACTATTCTATGATTCTATGAGCAAGAGTGGATATTACAATTTTCTTGGATATAGTGTCCACAAAGGCAATCTATGCAACAATTTATAAATGAGGGGAAGAAAAAAAAGGTTTTGCTTGTGAAGAGAGTCAGAGTGTATATGGAGTCCCATAGCTCTGTGACTACTTTGGAAAAAGAAATTTTCTTTTCTGTATTTTCACTAATCTTTGAAGCCTTTCTGGATTACTGTAGGTGATTTTTAAAGAGCACAGCTGTAGATTTCAGCATGACCAGTGAAAAAGAGTTTTGCATGTATCTCAAATGAGCAGAAGACGCTTGTCAGGTCAATAGTTAGGACTCAGAATATGAAGCCAAGAATGTAAATTTTAACACAAGCAGAGCCATTTTTGACCTTGAATAAATTACTTGAGATTGCTTTGTCAGTTACATAGAAAAACAGGTAAGAATAGATACTAGAAAAAATCATGCTACTCCTTAGCAAAGATTTCCTGGGTAAAACTGCAGGATAATTTTTCTGCTTGAAAACATACTTACACCAGTGAACTTTTCATGTCACTGGTTTAACTGAAGACAGACACTTTAAAGCAGACTCAGTGTAGTACTACCCATAAACAACAAATGAGTAAGTTTACCAGGCTTTTACTTCCTTCTACTCTGAGTCCCAGTAGTTAAATTCTTTTGCTCTTGGTGTTGGTTAGCAGTAACGTGAGTAAGATAATAAACAATGGCTTTCATTTGTCTGGAGGAATGCTTCATTATCTGATTAGATGGCAATAATAAATTGTAATTAACAGTGGTTAATAATTGTACCAAGAAAGTACATTCCTTGTTTAGGAATGTATGGAAGCAACGGAACTAGCAATAGCATTCAGTGACATTTTGAATCCAGTGAGCTGCTCTCATCTCCAATGAGGAGAGGATCAGGGGGTCCAGGATCTCAACATAGAAGGTGCTGAGCTTTTCCTAAGCAGTGTTAAATGATCTGACTTCTCACAGTGGTTCTCAGACCACATTTTTCCCCTGTTACAACCATACCATCGTCTCAAAAACATTAAGAAAGATTGTTTCTAGAAGTTCAAATAAGTAATCTTCAGTGCATTATACATTTATCTGTTAACGAATGGGTAGTTGTAGTTTTAGTCCGTTGTAGTTTTAAAGGAGCTTTGTTTGTTCTTAATGTTCTTATTACTAAGCTGAGCTAAAGTATTCTCTGTGTGTATAGAATAGCCCATTTAGCTAATGGTTTCCTAAAATGAGCTGGATTGGTAGCATTCATAAAATGTCTGATTCCAGTCTCGCTAAAGCCAGTTGTTTTCTGCTGTGGGATTAAGTAGGGAAGCTAATCTATAACTTTCCTTGCAAATTCTATATTGAAAATCTATATTGAAAACAAACAAACAAACAAAAAAAAAAAGGCAAAACAGAAAAAAAAAAACAACAATCATTCTCATTGCTGAATGGTGCTAAGAATTTTTTCTATATTTAATTCCCCTATATTGCATCTTCTTTTTTTCTGCCCCGTAAAAATTATTTCACAGAAAGGTACTCAAAAGCATTTTATTCTTTTTTTGCTATTCTATACAATGGTGTACCTTGACTTTAATGCTATAAATTTCAAATTTGGGATGCTGAAAATGGATTCCCTAAATGAGTAGGAAAAAAGCCTTTAATCCCACATGCTGCAGACCCAGTATTACCATCCCTGAGATCACCTGTGGAATTCACATGAGCTAGTGAAGTAGATGCAGAAAAGTGTCTCTTAAGATTAGATCAAGATTTTTAAAAGTATATTCCTGATTTATTTTGACTTAGATACAGTAAATACACCCTGCATTTCTGAAATTCAGGAAATTTCTTAATACTTCCATAAAGGTGTGTCTTAGAGGAACCTCATTCTCTCCTGGATCAGTCTTGAAATGCAGTAGGTTCTGTCCTCTGGAAAGTTTCTCTGTACATAACTGGAACTCTTCTTTGTAAGAGAATAATTTGAAGTTACTAAACAACTTAGTATATTATTTAGCACTGTTTTGTTACTGGGTTTTTTTTTTCCCACAATACAAAAATAGGAAAAAATCAGAAGGCTACTCATTTGTCTGAAGGCTTCAGTCTGCCGCTCATGCTTTGCATGGCTGCTGGGTGTGTTTAATCCACTGACAAAGGCTTGCTTTTGCACTTGGCCAGAGGTAGCTTATGGAAGAAGACATAGAATCATAGAATCATAGAACAGTCATGACTCAATGTGATATGTTCTGTCAATAAAATTAAACTACAGTATTAATTGGAATGCATTATTTGATTAACGTTGATGTCGGTCAGTAGTTTTATGTTTATTTGTCTTTTTTTCTGGTGTTTTTTTGTTTATTTGGGGGTTTTGGTTTTTTTTTTTGGGAGGGGGGAGATGAGGAGGTGGGGTGTGGGTAGGATTAAATAGGCCAAGCAGTGATCCTCTGGAATCTAGCTATAGTAAAACTTCTCTCTCTAGCAGCTCTAGATACTAAATTTTGAAGTTTTGCTTCTCATTCCATCTTTTGGTGGATATCCTTAAGAGCACTGTATTTATATTTTAACATCAAGTTAGACTTTCAGTACTGACAAATTCACACAGATATTTGCTGTACAGCACAAGGGTAATTATTAATTACAGGGAGTTTCAGACACGTTTATAATTATAGTCAGAGTATTATCATTAACAGTTGTGGCTCGTACTTGGTTTTCTCCTAGTGCATTGTCTGCCTTAAATCTTTTACTGCCTTGTGCACCTACAGTGAGTTTTAAAACCTTGTAAAACCAGCACAAAATCTAATTTCTGCTAAAGTCAGCTTAATCTGAATCTTCAAGTAATTACTTGAAAGGTTGCCAATTTTTTGTTCTTTCCAGCTCTGTAGATTTTTTTTAGAATATCTGTCACATTGGGCAGTGTTTCTGGATTTAGCAGGTGTCATTTGGACTTCTGAATCAGAGCGTCACATGTCATTATGGAATTGCAGATAGAGTTCATTACGTATAAAATAAAGGGCAGAGCTCTAGAGATTTTGTAACAAATTAATGTTTTATTGTTGACAATAGTTGTTGGTCCAGAGATGAATGAGAAAATGAGCTGCTGAGAGAAGAAAGCTCCATTAATTTGCACTAAAAACTCCACTAGTTTGTGTGTTATGGATGAACTGAAATACCTGGAGATTGGTCTTAATTCTCCTACCCATCAGTTGTGTCCCTTAAGGAACCTGAGAGATGTTTAAGGTGAGAATAAATACTGAAATTGAAATTAATTATTCATAGGAATGCTGTTTTAAATGTTAATTTGGGAAAAAAAAAAGATTACAATAATGCTTTATCAGTATCAAAGTGTAAAAACTATGCATTCTGATTATGATCCAAATTATGATCCACTTTTTTACTCTAATACACTCTTCTATTCAAAATTCTTCAAATTGTTAATAAAGAAGTGCTTTTATGAGAAATGTGTTTGCAATGATCGTACACAGTGTACTGTAATTTGGCCCCTCCACTGAGTTACATACATATGCACAGGAAAACTTACCTAGAGCATTTACTGACAGTGCAGAATGATTTATGTATTACTTCTTGTTCAGTTTGTTTTCTCTTAAAAGCTTTATTGTCTTTTTGTCTCAGAAATATCCCATCTTCTAAACAAAACAAATTTTCTAACACTCTATTTGAGTGCCTGCTCCTGATTCTTTATCCTACTATTGTCCTTTATCCATAATAGTGTTTCTGAAACAGCTTACAGTCTCGCCTTACTCAATGCCCATTTGCTGATTCTTAGATATATTGCTAATTTTTCAATTTGTTTTTGAGGGGTTTTTTGTTTCAATTCTGCTTTTTGAACTGGGAATAGTTATCCAAGTTTACTTTATAATCATAATATTTAATGATCCATTATTATGCAAGGTCTCAGCTGTACAGAAGCGATCCATGTCTGGAGATACTGGGTAACCACAGATGCTTATAAAAAGGCATTTGCTAGCTGGCAAGGAAAGGCACTAAAAGCTGTGCATTCAATGTATGTGTTTGTCAGGCTTGGAGTTGGGGTGCATGTGACAAGTCACATGTTCAAACTGTCTGCAGGAGTTAATGTGTTTTGGGAAAATAAAATACATCAAAGTATATTTAACCAATATAGTGGGAAAGGCAAACAGTTTTTCAATACACAGTGTTTCTCAAAAGAGACAAAACTGTGTTTATACCGTATAATCAAATATACTGAGATGTATTGTGTCAGAGAAACTATTTCAAGCTTTTTACTTCAAATGTGAAAGAGCTTCCTTAGAGAGAATACACATTATCTTGGACTATGCCTCTTCTGAATTTCACTAAAAGCTGAACTGTGTTGAAAACACCTTTTCAGTAACTGTACCTGTTTAACAAAATGCAGATGATTAAAATGCTGGTAAATATAACTTTGTTTTAAGATAAATTAAGTACATTTAGTTGTATGTGCTGAAATGATCCATTCTTTCTGTAAGTAGAGCCTGTCCCATCTGATACCTCAGAAAGGTCTTTGTTTTGCTTTACAGACACATGCTAGACTTTCTTAACTTGATTTCCAGAATTTGAACTCTGGCATTCTAAGACTGTAGAGTCCAGTGTGTTCATAGGAAAGTCAATCAGGAAAATAAAATTCACACAAATAAATTATTCTTTCAACCTCTGCCAACACTTACCTTGCCAATTGTATAAATGATCCAAACTTCCATTTCTGCTCTCAGTTATTTCCAGATATTTGCTGATTCTTGTTGATCTGGCTATCTCTAAGAATTCAGTTATTGCCAGATCACGTGCCTACTTCTGTCTGTTTAAAATAGGACCATAAAAATGCTAAAATTGTACATTTCCAGAATTCTAGTTCTGTGGAAACCTGTAGGGCCCCCATTGTGCAGTTATTGCAATGACATGTAAATCTACTGAAAATAGAGCAGGAAAATAAAGATTCCATCAACAGAAAAGAGAACGTGGTATGTTATGTTCACAATTATGCTTCAGGGTGGAATATTTAGACATTAAATGCAATGGCACAGGAAGATTTTATTTCAAGCCATTTTAAATACCATTTCTATTGGAAGTATGTCTAAAATGACTATAGAAAAAGAGAGGGGATCTTCTATAATTGGTCTCAAGTGAAAAAGCTGGTGCCAGTCCAGGATGGATATATATATACACGCAGTAGCACCTTGTTGAATTAATTTCTTGTCAGATACCTTATTTTTTTGTTGAAAGGTTATGGATACATAATATTGATGTAACTCTTCCTCTCTCTCTCTCTCTTTCAAAACAAATTCCTGGGGTTATGCTACATGAATCAAACACTCCATCTTTGCTATAATTTTTCATTGTGAAGATTTTAATTGTGGTATAGCAGGGCAAATTGTTGCTTTGTCAAGGACTTGGAGAAAAAAAAGTTAAAAAGTCTCATTACTATGCTGCAAATACCTAATATTAAATATAAAATACATAGTTTGACATACAACTCAGTACCAAATCTACAGAATTTAATTTTATTGGTCTTGTTATCAAAATAAATTAATGCAAATATGTTCCACAAATCACTAAGGCTGAAACATAACTCATTCTCAATAAAAGGATCTTTGTTGACTTATTGATTTTGCAGGTTTTGTCGCACTGTGAAACCTGTGTTCCTTACGAGTCAGTATCTTTCAAGAATGCATGTTTAGCCTCTTTGCTGAGGTTATTCCACTGACACTTCAATATTATACCAGAAATCACTGTGATGGGATGGTACCACCCCATCAGCAGTGCAGTGCTGACCAAACTAAAATGACTGCTTGCTATTCTGGCCACATCAGTTCTAACACTTGGAAGTTTGTGGATTATTAAATATAGCCATGACTAATTTAAAGTGGGTGGTTTTATTGTTGCTGGTTTGATTTTGATTTAAGTTAGTGGAATTGACTGAACATTTAACAATGTAGAAGATTACTCCTGTCATTGCAACTACTTCTCTTGAAACACATTAATGTGATTTGCAACATCTTTGGTGTACTAGTTGAAAGTTGGGATTCATTAGCCTACCTAGAACTTTATAAGTTTTGTGTGTAGCACTGATGTCCAGACTTTCCAGAGTAAGCATGTTGTATTAGGAAACTCATGAAAACCTGGACATTTCATTTACCACCTTTGTTCAGTGAAGTGATTATGTGGGTACATATGTCTTTTTGTAATCAGCTAAATAGTAAGCCTTTGTTCAGCTTTAAATATCTTGCTTATTTTGTGCCCACAAATTCTTCAGTGACCTTCTGAGTTGGTGGACATTTAATGAGAGCTGTATGTGTTCTGTCCTGCAACTAAGCATTGTTTTCTAAGATGTGCTTTTGCAACCAAATTCAGAGAAATAAAAAAGTTTTCTCTATCATGGAGTGAAGAAAGACAAGATTGGAATATTCCATTGTACTCAAGATAGTAGCAGATACCGAAAACAGATCTATGAGATATGTCGTCGCTTTTGAAGGTTTTATAGAAAAATGGAGGGGGTGAGACAGGGACAACAAGGATCTATTTGGCCTGTTGAGACTTATCATTACATGATTCCTTCCTAAAGTAATTTCTAGACTGATGATGCCTAAAAAAGTCTGACCTGAAAATCCATTTATCCATTTCAAGCATTTATTACTGTTTAAATAAAAAAATACTTCCAAGTGTCTGCTCTGAGGATGTTCCCCCTGATTTTAATTTTTCAAAGCCATCTTGTCTTATTTGCATTATTGACATTATCTGTTCCAGCATTCAGAACACATGCTTCAGTGAGGCCTTCCTAAATACCTGTATCTCTAAGGTGTATCTCCCCACTTTCGCCAGTTCTCTTACTGGAATTTTGTCAGTGTTGTGGTTTAACCCCAGCCTGTCACTCAGAAAACCACGCAGCCCACTCGCTCCCTCCTTCCCCTCCCTCCCCCCACTCCCGGAGGGATGGGAAGGAGAATCTAAAGAATGTAACTCCCACGGGTTGAGATAAGAGCAGTCCACTAACTAAGGTACAACACAAACCACTACTGCTACCACCAATGATAATAATGATAAGGGAAATAACAAGGGAAGAGAATACAACAGCTCACCACCCAGCCCGACCAAGCAGAGACAGAGAGAGAGCATGATCGCCCTTCCGGGTAACTCCCAGTTTACATCCTGGGCATGACGTGCTGTGGCATGGAATACCTCTTTGGCTAGCCTGAGTCAAGTGTCCCATCTCTGCTTCCTCCCGGCTTCCCCTCCTCCCTGGCAGAACATGAGGCTCAGAAACTCCTTGGTCAGCCTAACCATTTGAGCAGTAACTGAAAACATCAGTGTTATCAGCGCTGTTCCCAGGCCGAAAGATAAAACCCACAGCATTGCACCAGCTACTAAGAAAGAGAAAAAAGGACTGCTACTGCTGAACCCAGGATATTATCCACCCCTTATTCCATACCATTCACGTCATGCTAACATCACATTTTCAATATACCACCCCTTATATATGTAAACACATCCACACAGAGAGAAAGAGATATCATTCCTTAGTGCATGGACCAATCCCTATAAAGCTGCTGAGTTCATCTGGTCCATAATGTCGGGCACCATCTCTTGTAACAGTCTTTCAGAGCAGGAGTGACGATGTGCAGTGTTGGATTGTTGCCTGCTGATGGCATCGCAAAACTCGTCTGATCACTGCTGAACTCATCTGGTTTCGTCAAAGTTCATTCTTTGCTGGGATGATGGTCGGAGGGAAGTCAGGGCCAGTAGCTGGTGACCTGATGACATCTAGTTGGTGGGCTATAAAAGTATTACATAGCAGGCGACAGCATCTAGTTGAGTTCATTGGCTGTTTTCCCCCAAAATCAAATCCCCTTGAGGTATACATCGGAATTCCCCATCTCCCGCATTACCCACCAAGTATATCCAGGTCGTTGAGCAAAAGCAATCCTACGACTGGGTTTGCATTTACCTGAAGCAGGAATAACCCAGACTGTCTTCCCCAGCAAATTCTTTATGTGCACCACAGGAACTTTGTCCCCTTCTACAGTACGTAAAAGTTCTGACTGGGCCGGGCCAGCCCTGTTGGCAGATCCTCTGGTGCTGACCAACAAGGTGGCCTTTAGTAAGTGTGTATCCCCATGTTTGAAAGTCCCACCACCCACTGCTCTCAGTGTAGTTTTTAACAGCCCATTGCACCTTTTAATTTTCCCAGAGGCTGGTTCGTGGTGGGGGGTGTGATATACCCACTCAATGCCATGCTCTTTTGCCCAAATGTCTATAAGGCTGTTCCGGAAATGAGTCCCATTGTCTGACTCAATTCTTTCTGGAGTGCTGTGTCGCCACAAGATTTGTTTCTCAAGGCCCAGGATACTGTTGTGGGAAGTGGCGTGGGGCACAGCATATGTTTCCAGCCATCCAGTGTTTGCTTCCACCATGGTAAGCACATGGCACTTGCCTTGGCAGGTTGCTGGGAGTGTGATACAATCAATCTGCCAGGCCTCCCCATATTTGTACTTCAGCCATCGTCCTCCATACCAAAGAGGCTTTAATCGTTTAGCTTGCTTAATTGCAATACATGTTTCACACTCATTAATAACCAGGGCAATAGTGTCCATTGTTAAGTCCACCTGTAGATCATGAGCCCATCTGTATGTTGCATCTCTGCCCTGATGGCCTGAAGTGTCATGGGCCCACCGGGCCAAAAATAATTCACCCTTATGTTGC
>JANHGB010047400.1:0-23831 GCA_026283785.1 Coracopsis vasa
GTTTCATATTAGTACCAGTGACAATACAGCTTCATAGTTTTAAAATGGTCTAGCTACTGAGCCAAATCTTGCCATTGTTACATGCAGAAGGCAGTAATTCTTATCAGTCTCAATAGGGATCACTGCTTAAAAGCTGAGTCCCAATCTTGCTCATTTGTTTCATGAAATAAATGCCTTTCAGTAAAAGTAGTTTTCACTAATAGTAAATTCAGTCTGCTGAGATTCTGAGCAGCTATTTAAATCTGGAGACTTAACAGATTAGTAGGGGAATGCTTATTAAGAGTCAAAACATTAAGTCTCACATTAAGGATTTTCTACAGCAGCCGTGTTCTCATGATAAAGAGGCATCAGGTCACCTGCTCTATTAAGCCCTAGTATTTGTTTATGCAATTCGTTAAGGCAGAGCACGAAATGCTGTCTGCTTCCAAAATCCCCTATGGAATTATTATAACTCTTTTCAGCATCCCACAAGTTGTGCCTTTACTTTAAGAACTGCAAATCATCTGAAACAACCCATCAGAAATATTCCTAAGGAATGTTTTCCCACTGGGAAATGTCAACCTGTCAAAAGAAAAATGTATCACGGAAATAAGTCAAGTTTGATAAAACACTGTATCGAAAAAAGTCGGAATAGAACACATCCATAGAAATGTTCTCTTGTCAGTCTTTCAGGAGCAGCAGGGCTTGTTTTCTATTTTAAAATAGCTTTTTGGTTTACTTTATTTCCCATGAAACAAAAGGAGAAGAAATCATAACAAAACATTTTTAATGCCCCCCAAACAAAGAGCATTCGATGTTATTGTTAATTTCGTTTCATCAGGATTTTTTTCTATTATCCATTTAAATTTTTTTTTTTGTACTTGCCAGAATTTCAAGTGAAAAACAAAATCTTTTTCTTTCCTGAGTTTTAATTAAGCCATGCATTTCCCAAAGATTTGTTGAGAAGAGGAAAATGTAGAAACCACACAAATACACAGAATTAATAAGCAATATTGGAATGCGTATTGAAATAGAAGGGGCAAATTCATAGAAGAAAAATTATTGCGTTTTTTCAAATACAAAGACATGCCATCTGACCTTGAAAATCTGGCTGACTACCCACAAATCTTCATGGACATGAACACTTTAATCTTAGCAGGTAAGTACTGTTATCAGGGCTCACTCCAGTGCAATAATCAGCATAAACTTAGGTTGATTCTAGCAATGAAGCAAGGAGCCATGATTAATCTCTGATTAATTTGGCATATTTTACTTCTTCTGAAACTAGTTTGTTTTACCCATGAGTCTCCCATTGTTGTCTCCCAAAGTAATGGGTGCTCTCCTTTCTGTGGGAAGCTCTGGATGACAGTCATGGAAACTCATTGTTTCACAGGCCATATCCCTCTTAAAATGGAGCTATGATGGGTCAACTAGAAAGGCTAATTTATCTGAGTGGAACATCCGACTAACACAACTATATTGTTTCCATGTCCAGAATTAGCTTAGTTGAGACTAGACAAGTATCTCAGCCTTGGCAGCACGTTGCAGAACGTAGTTATTTCCCAGGAGACATATCCATAATATATCTGCTTTGGAGACAGATGCTGTCAGCTGTCACAATAATATGTTATTGCTTTCCATATACGATCAAGAGCAACAGCAGTACTGTACAGATTTTCTGGCATTTCTCCTTCTTAGATTCAGAATGTATTTAAGGCTACAGTGTTGTTTTGGCTCAGTAGATTTGTGGTGATGAGAGAAATTGTGGGATAATTTCAAAATGGGAGAGATCTCCAAAACTGAGATGTTGGTATTTTTCCTGAAGAAAAACAGGAAATGAAGCTGCTTGAACTTCTTGAGCAGATTGTCCCATAGACAGATACCAGTGGCACACAGAAGTTTGTCCTAGGCTTTTACATGCCTTGTTTTGAGAACCACTGAATTGACAGAGCCATGAGGATACAAATAGTCCTGTCCTGTACTTGCTGGTGTCCAGGCAACAATGAGTGAGTCACTGTAGCATAGCGTGAAGGTGATAAATGCACAGATTATAGAGGTTTACCAAGAGAAAAAGACTGCAGTCATCAGTAAGAATGAACTACCACAAGGAATTCTGTATCATCCTAGACTGAGAAGTCAAATTATGCTGAAAGGCTTCATACTACCTTCATAATTAAGGCCTGTTAGGCTTTTCAGGGAGACAGTTTCTTGTTTGACTTTTTGGTTCCAGCATTTCAGCAGCATCCAGTTGGATTTCTGGGGTCTCAACTTGCTTCCAGCCCGTCAGGCAAGAGCATCCTGATCCTAAGGAGGCATTATCCTAATCTGGTTACTCTGTTCTGCATATATTCTTCCTATGGAAACTAAGTAGTACTCAATAACCTAAATTCCAGTTTTCAAAAGTGCCCTGATTCTAACTGGGAGGAAAAGTTTCCTGTGAAGCAGAGCTTCATTTTATGCTCTGCTACATCTGAAATCAAGACAGACTCAGGGAAAAACAGATGTCATAGCTGTGTTTGGACATGGGTGCCATAGATACGGACTGACACACAGGCTGACTTCCCTGCTTCACCTTGGACTGACTGTGTCATCATGGACCTCTGTGGCAATCACAGGACTATGTCTGACTCTGGTTATTATTGCTACACCTGATCCTAACATTGACTTCCTGGCCTAACCTTGGACTTGCCTCATTAGCATGAATTTGCCTGACTATTTGGACTTTTGGCTGAACCTTGGTGCCATGTCTGGGTTTGCCTTACTTTGGGTTGCTGTGAGGCAGGATCTTGGCCAGTGGGGTGGTAGCCCTGCTGACTGGTTTATCACTCTTGGTTATCATAGAACCATGGAATGGTTTGGGTTGGAAGGGACCTTAGAGTTCATCTAGTTCCAACTACGTATCACAGGCAGAGACACCTTCCACTAGACCAGGTTGCTCAAAACACCATCCAACCTGGCCTAGAACACTGCCAGGGATGGAGCAGCCGCAGCTTTGCTGGGCAACCTGTGCCAGGGCCTCACCACCCTCACAGGGAAGAGCTTCTTCCTAATATAGATACTAGAGTCTAAATCCACCCTCTTTTAGTTTAAAGCCATTCCCCCTTGTCCTATCCCTATAGGCCCTTGTCAAAAGCCCCTCTCCAGCTTTTTTGTCCCTTTTAGGCACTGTAAGCTGGTCTATGTTCTCCCTAGAGCTTTCTCTTCTCCAGGCTGAACAAGCCCAGCTTTCTCAGCCTGTCTCCATAGTAGAGGGGCTCCAGCCCTCTGATTATCTTTGTGGCCACATCTGGACTCACTCTAACAAACAGGTCTATGTGCTTCTTATTTTGTGAACCCAGAGCTGAATGCAGGACTGCAGGGGGGTCTCACCAGAGCAGAGCAGAGGGAGAGTATCCCTTCCTTCAACCTGTTCATCCTGCTGGTGATGTGGCCCAGGATACGGCTGTCATTCTGGACTCTGTATTTGCTCTAACAGATCATGTCCTTCCTATGTTGGGGGCCCCAGAGCTGGACATAGTTTCTGTATTCCTGCACCTCAGGGAGCAGCTGGCCATCACTCCCTGACAAAGGCATTTTATAGCTCGTGCTGTTGCACGAGCTGTTGCATGACAGCTGTCTACTAAAACCTGGAACAGCACCAACTCTTTGCAAAGAATGCCAAACCCCCACAAGGTGGTGAGCAATTTTTCATAACTTGAGAAGTGGCTTGATCAGCAGCCATCATAAACAGCTCGTAGCACCAAAGCCCTAAGGTGACCACCCCCACCACAGACAAAACCTCATCTGTGGAGAGAGAGAGGTATCTTTATACATGAAGGAAGCAAAAATTTAACTTGTGCCACTGGATAGCAGTGAGGACAAAATTGTGTAACAGTTTGAAGAGAAGCACATATTCAGATGAGTAATTAGAACCTCCCCTATGAAGTACTTATACCTATATACTTTAAAGTGATACTAATAAGTTTTTAAAGTTTAAGCCAAGCATTATTCTATCAGTAGGTTAAAATAGAAGTTTAGTATATAGCTATTCATTAACAGTATTTTTTCCCCCTCTTTTTCTTTAGCCAGTAGACAGTAATTAAATGAACCCAGGCTGATTAGGTTTGGGCATCCTTTTATATCCACCAAATGCAAGAAGTGAGCTTGACAGGGGACTGTAATTCTTTTATTCCAATAAGCAGCTGTTTAGTTCTGTAACAAGATGAATTAAGCTTGAATCGCTTAACACTTGCTGGAAGAACAGCTTATGGTCTCTAACTTCATGGGTTTTTCCCTTCAAAGGCTGAGCTGATGATGGAGCTGAAGAATGTTTGCCAAATCAGCTTGAACGACAGCAATATAATTTTCCAGATTAAATCCCAAAACATTTAGAGTTTGTAGTTAAAAAAGACATATCCTCCTGAAAGACAGTGAACCTGAGGAGCTTTTAGTTGTCATTTTTGAAAATGCAAAGTAATAGAAATAGTCAGTGAAAGAGTTTACCTGTGTTTGGTGCTTTTTTTCTCACCCCAATTGATTTAATGATCTGGCTAGCAGCTTGGCTCAAAAAGAGTTATAACAGCTCAGTAAGGGAGCAAAAACATAGAAGTAAAAAGTGAGTGAACATGAAGCATCGTTGCTGCTGCCGTATGGAATCGTGATTTCTGCTTAGATATATATAACTATTACACTTCTGAAATACTGGTCACAGTGAAGGTTACTAAATACCCAGCAGGTAATGAATCCAAGAAAAGAAAAGATAGATTGGGTTTTTTCCTTCTTCTTCCGTTGTGCATCATAAATCAGGGTTTACATTAATTGCTGCAGAGCCTTGGGAAGACGTTTTTTTTAAACAAACAAACCCCATTGCCAAGCCTTAATTATTAATCTTGTCTGGAATTACTAAGATCTGAAGAAAAGTTATCCAAGAACTATTACTGTTAGAAACAGCAAGCTAAGCCATCACTGTGCTTTAGCACACTCCCATCTGACTTGCTTCTGGGGCAGTTTCTGGTGAGTATTCAGATCAGACGTGACTTTTCAAATTGGTGTTGCCAATGATAAATTTTTAGAAATCATAAGAAGTCCTCCAAAATGGAGGTTATGAAGATAGATACATATCTACAAATCTTTTCCTATATTCACAGAGATTATCTGGCTCCTTTGCATCAAGTATTCAGGACTCTCCATAATCAGCCAGAGCAGAAAAAATTTGGAGGGCTCACTGGGTTTTCTTTATAAAGTTCCTTTCCAATGGCTCCACTGCAGAAGCTGAAGAAATAAGTGAAGTATGAACTTATAGGATACTTATAGGATATATAGGATATAGGAACTTAAGTGAAGGATGTGAGTTGGAAGCACTGAATTGTAGAGTGGCATGAAATTAGTGTGCTCTTCCGTATTGGTAGGTAGCACGGAGTTATCAAAGAATTTATGTAACAAATCATGAGTCACTGATGGCTTTCTATATTGTGCCTGCCAAGGAGAGTCAGAAAGCTTATTTGATCAGGTTTTTGGAGTTTGTAATGGAACTATAATAGCCATGAAAATTTAAGGAGACTTAGGGGCATTTTTTCATCCAGGATATTCATGCATTAACTTAATTCTGCTGTTCTAGCCCCACAACCCTTTCTAGCTTAATGTACTCTTGTCCAGTCCACCGTCTCTCCATTTCAAACATTCACAAACACAGTAATTAAGGCAGTCTCTCTGCTTACCCAGCTAACAGAACACACATGCATACTTCCTATTTAAAACAGCAGCACTAAGTCATACGCTTCATAAGACAACTCCTTTAAAAATAGCAGTGTGTGTTTGGGAACACTGCCTGCCTGTTCCTGCCATAGGATACTCACTTAACGTTGCATTTCCCTATTGTGTCAGCATGAGGCTTTTGACCCTGAAGGTGGAGCCAGACTTTCAAATTCTTCACTGAAATCCCAGCAGCTGCAGGACCCTCATGGTGAGTGCTTTGGTCATTTTATTTTTAGAAAGACTGCTTTAAAGAGCCTAAGTTTGTCCTCCTTTGCCTGGGAGTAACTCAAGGTAAATTCTAAGTAGGGGAAGCTGAAGATAATAAACTAGTCTGTGCAACAGCAGAACCAGGCATTGCAATTCCTTTCCAATACAAGTCAAATTCAGATTTTACTGGTTCTGTTGATTTTAAACAGAGGATGTTTCATCACTGTGGTGAAGAACAGTAGCATAAAATAAAACTAAGCAGAAAATGGAGGTCACTTGGACAGAAAATTTGGGGAAAAGAGAAGGATTAAATATACATGACTCCTGTAATCATGCAGATGCTCAAAAGCAGTTTGTCTAACCCATTATCATAGTTTAAATCAATAATTGTGTGCAATGACCTCCAGGGAGTGCTGAACAGTGTTTTTGGCTAGTTGTGTGTGATATGGCAGGTAAGCAAGCAGCTCTCTGCCACTTATCTGATGCCTTTTGTTTTGGGATACCTGTGGTCATGGTTTCAAAACTGCATTGCATCAGTACAATGGAGTCTAAGCAGGCATTTGTACCCATAAGTTAAATGCATTCCCTGGCTGTGAGATACAACCAACTTAGGTCATTCCATGTGCATAGTACTAACAAGGGCCCAATAACCAAAAAGCCTGCTGGAAACAAATGCTGACCTGTTAACTCCTGACCTGTCTAGGAAATGCTGGTTGGCTTAGGCCTCAACTGTGCCCAGCAGTAAATTGTCCGTTGACAGGAGAGAACATTATACTTCAGAAACTGTTCCCGGCATGCTTTAATTTCTCAGTGTAGGAGAAAATAAAGCAGATAAGGTTGCAGCACTTAGGGTCAGACTTTTTGCATTGGCTTCACCAGGAGTAAAGTCAGGATGTTTTTGTCTGAACATCAGGAAAGAGCCCAGAGACATGAGATGAGTTCTCTGAGAAAATGGAGCAAAGCAGGAAAGTGTCAGGATGGTTCAGGCTTGCAGCTCTGCCCCAGATGTTGCTTAAATTACCTTACAAGCCAACCACTGTGCAGTGCTTGGGGTGGAAATCTTGAGGGATCTTGAAGTCAATGGATTTTTTTTCCCCTCAATTTAATGCAAATCCTAGAAACAATCCAAAGGAATACTCCTCTGCCTCCCCTTGCTGTAGTAGATTCAGACATCTGTCCCCGGGGATCTTCTGTGCTCTGAACCCAAGTGCTTAAATCAAGAGTTTCTGATGTATTTATTCCTACATACCTTTAGCATTTCCTACTGGTCACCGACTGGTACTTCCCACTGTGGGAAGTTTGAATAATCTCAATGTCCCTGCACTTCTCCCAACCTTGCATCTATCCCATTGTCACTATATTTTGCTGTTTATCAGTAAACTGATCTTTGTAACTAAATAATCTTCCAAATTCTATGCATTAAAATCCATGTGATATCTCTCTAGTTTCTTTCATAATTTCATAAAAATTCTTTGGCTTTGGATTAAGGCAGATTAAATCTGCATATTTATTTATACTTGTTAAACCACAGATCTGACTGTCATTTTGAATGTTCAGTTTAAAAATCTAATCAAGCCTGATGTTTTCACAAGACACTCCATGCAAGAAAGGTGCTCCTCAATCCAGTGGATTATTGAATTAATTGCGACTAGTAATGCCATTGCTGTGTATAGATAGGAAAAGGAAAGAAAAACAGCTCACTGACTTGGAGTTGAGACAGTCCCCTGGGGATATTAATGTCACCAAGTCCATAAAGAGATTATATGGTTCAATAAAAATAGAAACAAAGTCAATGCCTTGTTTAAAAAGACAAAGAAGGTCAACCATAACTTGATAAGGGCAATTCAGGGAAAGAGAGCACAAAGGGAATTATAACATATACATCAAGAATGAACAAATACCCTTAAATGAGTAATTCATTCTCCTTTTCTGTTTGCAAATTGCCCTGGTCCAACAGTTATTCCTTTCCCTTCCTCCCTATCCCCCCTCCCTGAAATTGCTATCAAAACACTTCAGGAAGTAACGCGTGCTCTCTGGCCTGCTCACAGGCATTTCACTGCCAGAATGCAATACATGACATTGAAGAATCAGCTTGTTTGAACAGGTTGTGGTAGGTTTCTATGTCCTCCTTGAAAGAGTGCAACTCTTCAGATGAGTTATCTTTGTACTTCGAAGAACCGTGTTTACAAATCTGAAAGGAGCAATTAGCAGTAAATGGTCTCTTCTGGGCAATGAGCCTTTATGCTCCTGAGAACTAGACTTAATTGAAGAACAAGCAGTTGTTTTGTCCTCCAAGCTATTGGAGCCTGCCAAAGTGGGAGGAGGTTTTCTTCTATGATGTTCTATGTCAGTTCTTGTGTAAGGTCTGTCAGCTGTGTTTACTCGGCTCACACTAATCATGTGGAGCTTCTTTTGTCAGGATTGTTCTTCAATATTCATTGAAAATAAACTGCTCCAACCCTTCTTACAGTTAGTAACACTGCTATGGACATCAGCAGGGGGAAAATATATACCTGTTCTGGCAGCTGTGGGTAATTCCTCTCTCCACTACAGTACTGGGTTACAAGGACCCCAGAGACTGTGGCTAGAGTGATGTTTTATTGGTGGCTTCCACACTTGCTGTAGCATCCATAGGATAGCTAGCAACTACTGGGAGGAACCCCGTTAGTGCTGAGCTGTTCTGGGTGAAGGATTTGAAATAGCAGTGGCCGCAAGCTCTTGACAACAGACATGGAATTTTGCTCTGGTGTAGCAAATCCTTCTCCTGCCCCACAGGCTTTTGTGGAGGGTAGATGCTTGCTCACTGCACAGCTTCCATGAGCAGGTGCAGGTTCCCTCCTGATGTGGTTTTCCTCATATTCATAAAGACAATAATGCTATGCAATTTACAGGGCTGACGATTCTTAGCCTTGTTAGACTCGCTAGAGTGACTGGTAATGAAACCTGACCATTATTCATGCAGTATTATTGCAGCATATCTCCTGACAAATTCCCCCCTTGGGTACTGGCAGGGTCCTAGAGTGATAATGCTGACAAAAGCAGCTATTTCATATGCAACTGCCTGTGGCAGTCTGATTCTGCTTCCTCCCAGAGAGCTTTCTTATAGTGGGCATCTGTGTATGTGACTAGGATGTTGTTTTCTGTGTATTGAGTCTTCATATTTCTAAGAACTGTGACTGACTGGGAGAAGAGTTGTCATTTCTCTAGTACTGCCAGCCTGTTCAGGCACACACATCCCCACACAATGCTCTCTCCTGGGCAATGGTACAGCTGTTCGTTTATTTCTGATAATTGTTTTATTATTGTATTCAGCTAACACGAAAACTGGGTGGTTCAAAATAAACAGGAAGCTGAAGCAGAGAGTGTCTGGAGGACAGTGACTGGATTGGAGAAAAATAATTATCTTAAAGTGCTCTTAGGTGGTACTGACTCACTAAAGACTAAATCTCACACTCGGCACCAGCACCTCAGAGTAATACAGGAATCTGAGTGCAAGTCCTTGGTCTAAATCTGTTAGGAGACAGATTTGAATCGCAGTCCTAAAAGTCCTGGAATAAACAGTGAACTATTGCTCCTTTAGTCATACCCTTCCTTGACCAGACATGACAGCTCTGCTGAAATGCTATGCTCATTTCCATTAAAAGCTGACAGCTTTGCAAAGAGAGAGGGGAGGGAGGGAATTGCCCGGAATTTCTTGATCAAACCTTCTTAGGATCCCATTAGCTTTATCATTATAGTCTCTTCTGTAGATCCTTTCTCAGTCTAATTTATTTGCTGGTGTTAGTTAACAAATGAGAAGGGTTCTGATAAGATTTGGTCCCATATGTAAGCAGAAGCAAAGCTGCAGCACAAACCAGAGTTCTGCAAATAGATATGTAAATGTGTCACAAATTGCTTGTTTCCTGCAGTCAAGAGGCAATTTACATACACAATCCATCACTGTCTCCTCACTGAACTTTCTATTGACAGGTTAACAAAACTTCTGTGACACCGTGATATCCAGGATGAAGATAGCAATATGTATTCAAGAGGGTGATGGTATTTGGGATAGCACTAGTGCAGAGAGGTATGTGGTGTTATGCTGGGGTACTGAGATCTACCAAAGAACCCAAAAGCATTTACTCACCCGTAACAAACATACACAAGAGGTCATATAAAAAAATCTAATCAAAGAGAAGTTACAGTTCCTGGTCATCTAACTACTGTGTGAGTACCCAGTGGCCTATAATGTGAAAGGATATAATCTGGCGTTTAAATCTGGAGGATCTTATGTTTATCGAGTTGCAGTGTTTCTGTCAGTGCTCAAAGATAAGAAAACTTATAATTATCTTCCATAACCCAGTACTGACATCTGAAAACAAGGCTTACAATGAGGCCCCCATATCAATGCAGCTCAGCACCTTGTGTACTCATTCCCCAGCTGCAGAGCTGCAGAGAGAGTCCGCCTCACATGCTCCAGCACAAGCTGAGCAGGAGTGATTGTACAGATCTGTAGGTTCTCCATCCCTCTCAGGGTTGTTTTCTTTCCTGTTCATCATCTCAAAAAGTGGGTGTGGGAGACAGCTGGTTCAAATTCCACACCCACCCACAACAGTAGTATCTTTCTGCCTGAGTATCAATAGTTGACAAGCCTAAATTGTGAAGTGCTGCAGGAATAGTGAAAAAGTTGAGTCTGCTATGCTGAGAAAACCTTTATTCCCTTGTAGGAATGATGCATTAGCCAAAGGTTAGAACTGTTTTATTTCAGGGTGCATATAGCTATGGATGTGACTGTCTTTAATGTAGATCAAGCTATTTTAAGCCATACCAAAAATCATAGAATGAATTATAGAATGGTTTGAGTTGGAAGGGACCTTAAAGATCATCTAGTTCCAACCCCTACCATGGGCAGTAGATAGATACTTTAGATAGACACAGTAGATTTGTTAACACAAAGAATCTTTAAACAGCAAAGCATACTGAGCATGAATCCTTTTTATTTTCAGTCATTTAAACTATGAATATTCAAGAGATGTTCAGCAAATATTTGTTCCTGGTTTTAAATAAGCTTTTTCTTATCTTGATATTCCCACCATGTTTGCTTTTTGCAACAGTCCATAGGAAGAATATATTTGTCAAATCACATCTGTGAGTGATTCTTGCTCTGTACTTTCTTTACAAGCATTTATTACGTAGGATTGAACATAGGGATTCAAACTTCAGGATGTGTTGTGTAGCTGCTGTGCATTTTGGTTCCTCGCATAATGAACAGAGCTATGAGAGTTGCATTTCCTCAGGGAATAATTCTGTTTACAAATTTCAAATATGCTCTCTGCAAATACGCTTGACTACTAACCTAAATTGTTTTGTTCCCATAAGCACAGCAAATGATTTAATCTTCCTCTTTGACATTGGACCGCCCAATTAGCCCCTCCTTTTTCACAGCTACAGTGCGTTACTTCACCGCTTTCTTGTAGGGGCTACTTACAGAAGCAAGAAATAATTTATTACCTGGCATCTTCTCTAAGAGACAGACTATAGGAAATATTTCAGGTCAGTAACTCAGACTGTTCGGCTTAAGGTCAATCAAATTCCAATTTATCTCACAAGGAAAACTTGCCACAGACTTCAGTGAAAGCTAGGTTTCCACTCCCAGGCACTCCATGCTTCAAACAAGGCCTCACCACAGCTTATTTTTCACTATGTACACAACTGTCACTATGGCCAACATTTAAATCAGCTTCACTTGGCAAAAATAGCCAGAACTGGACTGAAAACAAACCCGTTGCCTGCTAGAAGGCATTGAGAGATTTCTCTGCTCACTGGCAGAATGATCAGCAAGATCCTTTTGAAGATTTCAATTTGCTAACAGTACTAGGGGAGGCACAGGAACAAGTTTCAAAGAACTGACATAAATCTCAGCTTTTTCCGAGGTTTGTGGACAACAGGCAATAGGATGGACTAAGTAAGAGGGTCCCTCAACTAGATGCTAGAGAGAAGACAATATATTTTGGGTGTTAAAATTTAACTGTCAACATTTATTATCAAAGAAACAGTTTAATGGGACACTGAATTGACAACCCAAAATACATTTTCTGCCCAGGATATGAAATTGTTTCTTGCTACAACCCTGCCAAGAAACCAGTTCTACTAGATCAGGTATTGGCTGCTCCCATCCGGGAAGACAGCCTGCGCTCCATGCTCTACTAGAAAGGGTTGTTCTTTGCTTGGACTGCATTCATGGGATACACTTCTGAAAGGCTGAAGGAACTGAGCCAAATATCCTCTCCATGTCCCTACCTCAGATAGATAGAGCTGTGGTACATGGCCAATGCGTCTGAGATTTGGTTCTAGAGTGCAAGCATGGGGATGGAAAAGAAGATGATTTTCTGTAAGACGCATCAAAAGGATGTCTGGGCACTGTTGTCTTGTCTTCATTTTTCTTTATTGTCTGACATTGATTTATCTATACCCAGAAAAAAGCAGGGAATATTCATCAGCATCAGGACCAACACAAATTCCTGAAAAACTTTACAAATATCCTATAAATAATAGTGATTTTTTACTGACAGACAGTTCTAAGTTCTGACATTTAACTTGTTCTTCATTTGTGAGATGTGTCCTATGAATACTGCACAGTGCCATTCAATCAGCGTGTCATGTTGTATCAACTCAGCACCCTGAAATATTTGTTGATTATACCATAAATCAAACTTGGAATGGTGACTTGATAATTAAACCATTCAGACTGTCTACCTAGCCCTTGCTGGAGTACTAATTTTTAGCACAAGCAGTGTGCAGTAGATGTATTACTTCTTTTTCTCCTCTTTCTTCCCAAGCTTAGATGTCAGACACACAATAGAGCTGACTGAAAAAGTGACGGTGAGTGGGATTCACAAGGCCAGATACCAAATAATGACCACAGTGCCACATTTGAGCTTTTGCCTATATTCTCTGTGTAGATAATGGGAAGGAATAGGTGCTTTCTGGGTATTTTTCATCTTACCCTAACCAGACTTTAAAAACATAAAAGGTGACTTGTGCCCTAAAATTTCCTATTTCTTTGCCTCGACAAATAAAGCACCAGGTAATGTACTTATCTGTAGATATCTACAACCTTGCCCATTTTAACTGTGTAGTAACGGTGCATGTTTAGAGCCCATAGGGAGTAGGAAGTAATTTATTTAGGTGCACAGCTGTCAATGGAGGGAATCTGGAATAATTTATATATTGCCTGCTGTTTGCCCTGGGATAAGAACAAATGCACAAACAACTCACCAGTTTTGATAACATATTAGGCCTTGGAAACTTGAATGCATTTTTAAGTCTTTAGGGTAGTTATCAGAAAGGAATACGAACAAAGATGATGTGTTATGTATTCTCTTCAACAAGACTCACACCTCTATACAAGCTGTGTGGAGGGAAAGACAACAGAAGTGCTAGCCAGCAAGATAAATGAACACATTTGCAGCTGATTTTTCTTGTCCAAAATCACACCAACTGAAGAACACATATAGCCTTTCTCCAGCAAAAAATAACATCCCTCCCCAATAATTAATGACTAAGGAGATATGTTAATGTGTGCTGAAGATAAAAAAATAGTCATAGCAACAGCTATGTGGGCTGATATCTTAGTGTCAGAAGAAGGACTTGGGGATCTTGGTTGACGAGAAGCTCGCCATGACACAGAAGTGTGTGCTCACAGCCCAGAAACCAACCGTATCCTGGCCTGAATCACCAGCAGTATGACCAGCAGGTTGAGGGAGGGCATTCTCCACCTCTGCTCTGCTCTCATGAGACCCCCACCTGCAGTTCTGTATCCAGCTCTGGGCCCCCAACATAAGAAGGACGTGGAGCTGTTGGTGCAAATTGAGAGGAGGTCACAGAGATGCTTTGAGGTCTGGAGCACCTCTGCTATGGAGACAGGCTGAGAGAGCTGGGTTTGTTAAGCCTGGAGAAGACAGGGCTCTGAGGAGAACATAGAGCAGCCTTCTAATACCTAAACTGGACTACAAGAAAGCTGGAGAAGGACTTTTTATAAGGGCAGGTAGTGACAGGGGATAGATTTAAAATGACAGAGAAGAGATTTAGATTAGATCTTAGGAAGAAGCTCTTTCCTGTGAGGGTGGTGAGGCACTGGCACAGGTTGCCCAGAGAAGCTGTGGCTGCCCCATCACTGGCAGTGTTCAAGACCAGGTTGGATGGGGCTTTGAGCAACCTGGACTAGTGGAATGTGTCCCTGCCCGTGGCAGGGGATTGGAACTGGATGGGCTTTAAGGTCCCTTCCAACCCACACCATTCTGTGATTTATGATTATCTGATTTTATAATTGTGGAGTGAAGATGTAACTATGGTCAGAGAAAATTATAGCATTTCATGGTCATCTGTTGCCTTAAGTCTCTCCTTGGTTTCAAGAAGCCTCCATCTGCCTCCAGTCTAATCTTGCACTTGAAGCAGGACTATTAACAAACACTAGATCAACTCAGGTGTGATTTTGTCTAGACTAGTCTTGGGTGATGAGTCAAGGGTGGATATCTGACAACTTCTCTGGGCAACCTATTCCACTGCTACCCTTCCCTGATAAGGGAAATGTCATACTCAGTATCCAGCCCAAAATGCTCAAGATGAAGTCTGTGGTTGTTGCCCTTTGTTATCTCCATTGCCAGTGCTGAGATGAGTTTGACTCCCATATCTCCACTTCTCAATTTCAGTGAGATCTCTCCTCTTTTTTTTTTGCTGCAAGCCACAGTATTACAGTATTTCAAGTTCATTTTGTACTCCTTCATCAAGGATATCTGGCAGACTGTGATGCTGCTGAAGGGGGTGATCCTGTGCTGACAGCAAGGCAGATGAGGATGAAGCTAATGAATCTCATCACACCCCACACTCCATCTCTAGTACTGGTGTTTAGCGAACTGCTGCATGTGAAAGGAAGAAAAGAGACATTCCTTAACAACCCTCTGAATGCTGGCATCCTTGCTGCAGTGTTAGGTTTGCTTCAAGTCTGACTTTTCTGCTTGGCACAGAGAATATGTTAAACAGAAAGAACTTATACATAAGTTTTAATGTACATTAGCATGATCTTATCTTTCTGATAACCAAGTTTCAGCTACATCTGGCATTGGTGTTCTAATAAAAGGACCCATTTTTACTAGCAGACCACCTCACGTGGAATGACCACAGATTTCCAGTGCATACTTCCCAGGCCTGGCCTCACATCCATTGAATGAGCATGGCTAATAGACAGGTTTGAACTGAAACCTATAGCACTATTTAATCTGGCTCTTCTGGTCAGCAAGAATGACTGCATGATCCAGGTGTTCCTACTCCTTTCTTCCCAGGAGTCACTGAGCAGGACCAGATCTTCTGCAAATGCTGCTGCAGTGGTTTGTTTTACTTTACTAGTTACAGCTGCCATCTCACTCCAG
This sequence comes from Coracopsis vasa, assembly GCA_026283785.1. Classification (NCBI taxonomy): domain Eukaryota; kingdom Metazoa; phylum Chordata; class Aves; order Psittaciformes; family Psittacidae; genus Coracopsis; species Coracopsis vasa. The sequence continues at coordinate 15,327 of JANHGB010047400.1, forward strand.
CACCAAGATTAGAGGCTTGTTTCCCAGGTTAAACAGCAATAATGACATTCAGTTTCCTTGACTGACTTTGGCCTTGCTGTTAATCAGTTATCTGTACTCCTGCCACAGTTCCATGTGAATTCTGACATTTCTGTAAAGATCCTTAATCTGATCAGTTTGTATTTGTTGAGGCCTTTCTGCTTGAGGACCCAAGTGTCACTACGGCTGCAAGCCAAGCTGCAGGATCTTCAGGTTTCCTGAGCAGTTGGGAACTGCAACAATTCTCAGTCCTGTGCTGGTCAGGAAAACCTTTGTCAACTTGGCTGAACCATTCCCAAAGAGTCAGAGCACAAGTGACCTGACAGTCACTGAGCTCCAACCAGTGATGCCTTTTAGCTGCTCTCATTGTCATGGCTGTAGATGGAACAAAACGCACAAAACGCCTTTCTGCTGCTTCCCATCAGTCACAGTTTGGACAGCACTGCTGACAGTGGGCCCCCAAACAAACATGGTCAGAATGAAGCAGATCTTTCAAGCTGACTGTTTGGACCCATTTGGAGGTTTTAATTCCTATCGTGTTTATACACCCCCTTTGGTGAAATCAGTATTTCAAAGGTCTACCCCAGCCTACACCAGCAAATGGCATCATGTTTCTCTCCTTCTCCATGTGTGATTTAAAAGTCTCCACTGATGGAAGCTTGTTCTGGAGTGACTGGTTCTCAAAACTGAGGGTTCCAGGTTTTTCTCTGCTTTGAAGAGGGGTTTGTTAATGAACAAACACATCTTTTCCTGCCTGTCTGCTAAGTGAGGACTAAGTTTTTCTGAGTGAGTTCTGGTGCATGCCAATGATATTTCTGTTTCTTTTGAGAGGTGACCTCTTGATGGAAGTTAGAAAGGATGTCAATTCTTTCCATATACTGTGTGTACAGAATTTCTGTGCAAACTTTAAAGCAACTTTTAATACTGGATGTATTTCTGAAGTGATCATGTATTTTTAAATGCTGGCATCTCCACATGGCTGAGTTTATGGAGTATGTAACATTACACTCAAAATGGAATAGACTTAATTGAATTATCCACACTCTTATAAAGCCACTTATCACTACAGGCTGCATGACATGCAAACACAGGTGCATGAATCCTCACAATTCCTCCTGCAACATGGAAAATTATTATTGTCTCTAGCTGCAGATGAAGTGATAGAAGACAGCATTTTCCAAAGTCTCTGAATGATATTTAGGATTCACTTAGAAAACTTGCTGTGATTTATCCAGGATATTAAAGGAAAATACCTGAAAGCCACTGGCTAAGCCAACAGCTTAACTCAGATCTTCTGTGTCCATCAGCAAGTGCAGAGATAACCCTTATCTAGAGGGAAGGCTGCTAGAGAGCATAAGGCAGTGTTAGGATACGAACTGCTACACATAGGTCTAAAGATCACCATTAAATACATACCCAAATCCCTTGAAACTTCTGGTATTTTTATGCAAATTGCAGAAAAGATCATCCGCTATTTAGGAAAAAAAAAAAATCCTCTTCTGTTTTAAAAAAGCTTCATGAAAGCCTAGAGAAAAAAATAAACCAAAACATAACAAAAACCAAAACCAAAAAAAACCACACCAAAAACCAAAACCAACAAGATGTTATGCTAAAATCATAGAAAAAATTATGTTGGAAGAGACATCTAAATCTCAGAACTGGCTGCTCAGAACAGGAACAATTTGGGAGTTATGTATGGCAGCTTGCCCATGGCATTGTCCAGTTAAGCTCTGAAACCTTGCAAGAAAGTTCCAATATCTGTACACATCATTGTGAAAAAATGTTTTCTGTTCCCATAATGATTTTACTTGTGAGAGTCAAAATCTTTTTATGGGTAATTCTTGGAGCTATTCTAGATAGAACACGAAGTTTTAAACACATGCATCATTCCAGTACATATGGGCAAGGATTCTTTCTGAAGTCTCAAAAATGGTAAATATGACCATCAATTCACCTACTCTTTATTATGAAGCCTACCTCCCCAATCCACGCACCATCCTTCTGAACATGTACCTAGGAAATAAAGAGACTCATGGTTATATGATAATTTTAACCCAGCATAAATCCACTTTGTCTTTCCTGTTTATTTTTGCTAATTCTCTGCCCATCAGCTTGTGGATCATTTTCCTTATTCCCACTGTGCTTCATTCAGATCAGGAAATCAAGCCCAGATTTCCTGTCCTAGGTTGTTATGTATGACAGACTCTCTGACAACAGTCCTTCATCCCTTCCATTCCTCCTCTGAAAACTGAGTTTGCCCTGATATATAATGTAACTGCCACTCAAATGTCAACAATTCTCACAAAGCACAACGTCTTCTGAAATGTATTTAGACAGATATGTCTGGCATCAGCCTTTGCTTATTACTTAGTTCTCTTTCAGACGTTTGGTGGCTGTTCTCCCCTTTGTGTCTTGTGTGGAAGCCCCTCTACTATGCCTAGTGTAATCACTGCTCTCCAAGAGTCAAGATCCCTGTGCATACTACCATGGGAGTGCCCTGGTGTGCTTCACAAAGGGTTTGTTCTTGACTGAGAGCCAGCTCTGCTCCAGACACCAGACATAATCTGGTACCCTTATGGTGTCTGCAGTACATGTACATCCTTGCTTCAAATTGTCTGAGAGATTTCATAGCCTATTTGTTCCTTCCCTTACCAAATAAAAAAGGTTAAATAAACAGTATGGAATTCACATACGCTTCACCTCCAGCCACTGAAATCCGTATTAACAGGTCCTCCAAAAGTTCAGCCTCTCATTAGATGAGACCAGACAAGACAACCTTCATATATCTTACAAATAGCAGAAAAAAAATTGAAAATAATTGAATACTGAAGAAAACTGTTCTGCAAAAAAGGAGACAGACCCTAACCATCCCTTACCATTATAGAAATTTACACACATCGGCAGTGAAGAGCAAACTGCTAAAGGTAAAATAAAAATGAAATTAGTAAACCAAGATTCTCTAAACTTGGATTCGAGCAGTTATTGCTTATTTCTGTGCAGCTCTCTGGGCCAGGCCAAATTTCCTGGATGAGAGACTGCTCATTCCTGGAGAACAACAAAACATTCCCAGGTAGTTCTTACAGGGTTAGTTAGAATAGACAGAAACAGTGAGCGCCCAGGAAGCCTGTTGCCTGCAGCTGGACCATGGCTGAGAAGAGCTGTGAGCAGACACACAGCCAGGTCTTGGAAATATCAGGACTTTTTATTGCAACCCATAAATGCTGACAGAAAAAAGCATGAATGACAGATACCATCCCAAAGCATACAAAGGAGCAAGAAACACTATTTTATTCAACACTTTATTTTAATGCCTCATTCCAGTCACCTCTTTTCTCTGTCTTCTCTGTTCAAAAGGTTTTTTTCCAGTTTCTGGCTTGTTATATAAATATAAAAAAAAGAAGAATTCAAAATGCTTTGAGTGTTTGTGTTATGGTCTCTTTACAGGAAAAGTACAGGCAGAACTACCTCAAAATACAATGAAAATGAATCTGGGAGAAAAAAAACTCTTTTTTTTAAAATGCTCTTAGCTTGGTCAAATGGGATGACAAAGCCAAACCAAATTTTTTTCTGTCCTATTTTCCTGATAATATTATCATAGTAAATTTAAAAAGTGTAGAAATAGTTTTAAATATTTAATTATTTGCTTTCTTTCTCATGGTCACCTTAGGTTATATTTGCAATGGTGTCAGGGCTGCCTGAATTGACTTAAAACATGTTAATTCAGGTCCTTGAAAGAGTCTTTCTGCAGTCATTTGAAGTCTTGGGTTGCTGATTGTATCTGTTTCTCAGCAGGTACAAATGCAAACAGATATTCCTCAAATTTGAGCAGCATATGCCCATTCCATGCCTCAGTTTTGTTTCTGTCTCAAGTTTTGAATAACAACTTCATAAACAATTAAAAATAATAAAGTTGCCATTCAGCTTGATAAAACCCTGTTGTCTGAGAAACTTTGCATTGTGAAGGTGACTTGAACATAGATCAAGTTCTAAATTGAGATTATAAGAAGAAACCCATTCCCACTGGACTAATTTAAATACCAGACCTTTCAAACACCTATGCTGGTGCTGTTCTCTCTGTAGTTTTGCAATTGTGAATAACCTTTACTGAAAGACATGTCAGGTGTGAGTTAACAATAACTCAGTCTCCAGATTCTACCCTTTTCTTGCAGGAATATTGCAGTTAAGACTATTTTCTTGTACTTGCACCATTTGTACTGTACATACCATCAACAAAACTTTTCTCTGTTTGCATGTCTTGAGCTCGGTTTCTGTCTCAGATGAGAGGACCCTCTACTATGTTTTTCAGTATTCTGATGGAATCTCTACTCTTGTACATTCTCTTTTCCAGTTTTACCCTATCAAAATTAAGCCTAATGGGTCTGAAGATAATTGGATTCCATGTACTGATCACATCCACCTAGCTGAAGTCCCTGCTGTTCTACTTTGCAGGATTTATGTTCCTCTCTTATTCTTCTCACTTAATGTCTTTTTAAGACAGGGACATCTGCCAGGAACAAGGAGGTGATATGCCATTAGATTCCCAAAATGCTCTCTGCTGATAAAATAGGTTACTCACTAATTACCCTAGCTGAAATTTCCACAACGAAAGCCACATGGACACTTGATAGTGTCTCTGTGCTACTATACCAACATGAACTCATGGAAACTTTCCTGACAAATCAGATTTTTCAACTCAGCAGCTACTAAGTTTTCAACACCATGCTCAGGAGTGGAAAATAAAACCCACTCACACAAAATTCTGTCTGCAGACTTTCACAGTGACATTTCTGTGCTCTGTCTCAGCAGCAGCTAGGAAGGGCAACTTTCCTGCTCATGAATAATACGTGTTTTTTCTAAGACCCATAGGTGGAAAAAGGTGATCAGAGACAGCTGTTGGCTTTGGCACAATTGCCTTGGAGCTATTTGCATTACACTCACCTGAGCCCTGCAACCAACAACAATTTACTTGACTCCAGCTGCTGTATTCAGCTAAGGAACTGAAGCTGGTACAGACTGAACAGCATATTGAGATCTGGTCCTGATTAACCATCTTCAGGGACAGGAATGCTCATTGAAAGCTGGCGGAGAAAATCAAGCACTTACTCTAAGCAAGCAAAAAGAAACAGTCTATTTATTTTTCCTCAAATTTCCTGTACCAAAGCCTCTACTTGCTAAATTCTTCATTCTCTGACAGACTCTACCCTCTGCTGCAGGAGTGAAAGGCATCAGTCTCTCTGAGACCACACAGCTTTGCTCTCCATGAGCACAGTTTCTCAATGAGGAATTTTGACAATTCCTATTCCCTGATGCACTGTACTGCTTTTCTCCAGATTTCCACACGTTGTAAAAACCAGCTGGTCAGTCACCCCTGATGCATAAGAGAGTATTTCAAAGAACATCTCCATTTAAGCCCCAGAGTCATGGCAACCTGATAACATAATGCACTGGTTTGATGCAAGGCTAGAGAGGAATTGTCTGCCCTCAATACATACCCCTGGAATGTCCAAGAGGCACAACATAAAGAGAGCCATAAAGAGAGGCTGCTGAAGACAAGAGTCAGCTGGAAGATTATGGTGATGGAATACTTTCTCTCTAAGCAAAGCCAGGTCTGTGTGCATAAGTCTCTTCTGTCTCTCTCTATATGAGAATAGGAAGTTACTGAATGCTGAACACTTGCAATCTCACACACACAATTTCATGCTGATAGGCAGAGGGATGCTGCTCACTTGGAAACCCAGGCCTTTTCATTGAAGGTGAGATCACTGCTTGCTGTGTGGTGTCTACTAGGGACATAAAGCACTTTTCTCGTTAAAGTTCAATTTGCAGGTATATATATCAGCTAGCTTCTGACTCCAGAGTTACTCCTCTGAAGCGCTGACACTGTCACCTAGGCAAATTAAGAAGCCAGAATCTTTTTGCTCTTAGTTTTACTATCTAATGAGACCATCTGCAAAACGCACTTAACATTGAACTTCAGTGAAAGAAGAACAGCCCTTTAAAACCTCAGATCTTTGCTCATGACTGAGAAACACACTAATACCAATCAATGGAGTAGTAAGAAAGAAAGAAAAAAACCACCTATTGTTATTTTTTTGCATCTGCACCTTGACTGGCCTTCACAGGCTTTGTGGGTGTTTTCTTCTAGCAAGTAAGACCAGGAAACCTGGTCCATTTTTTACTATCCTCTGTATTTAAAAAAGCATCACCAACATACACAACATTCACCTCTACTACTGTCACGAAGCAGCCCAGAACTCACCAATTCCAACAGTTTGCTTAAATATTACCTGGCTCAAGCCCTTAAATGCCTGTCTGTAGTCCTTAAACAAAATCCTCTCAAACCTTTAAACCCACAGCAGACTCTTCCACAACTTTAAAAACAAAACCAGAGGATATAAAGCTCATTGTAGTGGAGACTTGCTTCCTGGAGTCTGGTATTCCTTACCTCATTGCTATTTGTACGCCTGTGATGAGGCACTGGAGCCTTTCTTGAGAGCACTGCATGAATTTTAAGAAAAAGCCAGCATGTGCCTACAGTTCTGACACAAGACAGGCAAAGCATATAACAAAGTAGTCGTGCAAAGGAAACATTCCTAGTGAATAAAATATTTTCTTCAGCTCCTGCACTTAGGTCTGGAGTGTCGGGGTCCATTCAGTTTCTAAAGGACTTTTCCTGCAGCATCGCTACTTCACATGGACCTATGGCCCTCTTCTTCATTCCTATTGTTTTTCAGGTTTATAGAAGAAAAAGAAAAGCAAATAAAGTGTTCCTGGACAGTTGTATACTTTCTCACAATCTTTTTCAGCTCAGTGTGCATAAATTTTTACAGTACATTTCATTATGAGACTTAAGAAAAATATCAAAAATGTTACAAAATGTAATAAAATACGAAAGATAAATTGACCAGAGACTCAAAATAATTTAGAATAATTTAAATTGGAAAGGACCTCTGAAGGTCCTAGTGCGACCTCCCGCTGAAACCAAGGTTAAGTTCAAATTAGGTCAGGTTGCCCAGAACATTATCTAGCTGAGTTTTGAGTGTGTTTCAGACTGGGTTAGTCATCATTTCCAGTTGGCTCCCTTTTTTCCTAGCGGATGCCTGATACCTCTGACTTCCAAGCCTGGAATTTGTCAATGTCTTGTTTGAACTAGGCAATAGAAACTTTGGGCACTCAGGTGTAGATGAACCTTTGTCTCAGAAAAAGTTCACACCCCCTGAATCCTGAATTTCTTGTACATGTTCTTCACTAAAGGTCTCCAAACACTCAAATTATATGTAGACTATAAATGTCAATAGCTGTCTAACCAACCATGACTTTCCTTAGAAAGTGGTTCAATTTTCTTCCCTGTTTCCACAGCAGGAATCAGAAGAAAGGAAGACAGAAGTCATCTACACCAATTTACCAGAAGCTGCCCTGAACCTTAGATGACCCATCTAGCAGTTTTGACTCTCAGGTTGCTGTCCCAGTCTCCAGAAACCATTAACGGAAAGATACACAACCATCATAAATCCAAGTACTTAAGTACTCAGAAACTTTGTTGAATCCAAAATAATAACCTGAAATTACATATACAATAGTCTGCCTACACTGTAATAAAGAAATCGATCCTGCCTCATTATATTGAATTTGGACTTGCCCACCAGTCAGTGAAGATTAATTTATGATAAGAAACTGAAAAATATGACAGAAAAGCTCAGTAATGCACTGTGAAATAATAACTGGTTTGGCTTCATTAAAAAAAAAAAGGAAAAAAGAACAAACCATAGTGATATTAAATTCCTCATTTAAAAGACCCATACTCAGTCAACAGCAAGCATTAGTTTTCAGCAATGAAATTAGACTGAGACAGCCAGATAAATATCTGCCTAACTCCTTCTAAAACTGTGCCTTCCTCCAAATCTCAAAATGATCCTTAAAAATTGCAAATGGATATTGAGAGTTCAGAAACAGTAATTTTACTTTTAGATGTATGGCTGTGGGGAGTTATTTCGCATTTGTTTGTAACTCTATTTGGATCAAACAAGCTGTGGCAAAGTTTTTGAAGGATCAGGATAAGAAAACAACTAGGAAATAATCCAGTGATACCTGATGTCACTGGTGTGATATTTCTGAACAGACTTTCACTACATGGTGGGGTACAGCAGCAGAAGACAAGGCATTAGTTATTAAGATAGTTCTAGGAGATTGGAGGATGATTGGTTTTAATCTGAAAGGAGGTCGAGTGATGGCAGTTGGAGAACATGATACTGGAGAAGGAAATCAGGAAAAAACAGTCATTTTGGTGCATGAAACTGATTTCCAAGAGCAAGATGACTCCTATAGCTATACGTACAATACGGATACCTCCATTAACTGGCCTCAGACATCGCACTGCTAGTAGCTGGCCCTTGGATTTCTCTCAACTCGGTTGCCTCATGCATGTAAGTGTTTAAGCAGGTCTTTCAGCAGACTCCCAGACCTCATTGTCTCTCCAGTAGCTGGCTT
>JANHGB010047401.1:0-30000 GCA_026283785.1 Coracopsis vasa
TGCCTCCTCAAGAGTGTGCAAAGAACTTGAGGTACTTCAGTTGTGATTTCTGTTCTTGGGGCTACAAATACGGCCAGAGAAAGCTCCTGATGGCTCAAGACAACCACTGGCAATCACTGGGACTGAGTAGAAAGCTTTAAATGGAGTGAAAAATTTCACATTTTGAGATGTTGAGGAAAGGAGATTAGACAGAGAAGTGCAGGCAGAACAGGGGCAGCAGCCAGGGTGGGGAGGAGAGCCAAGACAAAATAACACTACCTGTGTTACTGTGAAAGAGAAGACAATGAAGGGACTACCTTTAAGAAAGCTTGTTTCTCTTCTGCCAAATCTTTAACCAATACTAATACATGGCTAGGACATAAAAAACTTATAAATGCTCAAAGTAGGCATCCATGTTTCTCCTTTGCCTCTGCTAAGTTTTTTAACACTGGCGAGTTTTCCAACATCAAACAAAGGGTACACAAATAGAAGAAAAACGCAGACAGGCTAAAGTGTGAACTTTCAGAATCTGGCTAAAGAACAATACTCTTTCTGTCGTGAGAAATGGAGTAATCCAGTAAAATCTTACTACTGGTTCAAAGCATGAAACACAGTCATAGATGTAAAAGGACTCTCAGTGGATTAAACCAAATCCACAATGGCAGCCAAGCATACCAGCTATAAATGTTCTCACTGAGCCTGCAGACACGGATGGTCTTCCAGCCTCAAGTGATAAAGCACTTATCCTTTTGGCTTTGGGCCAAAAGATTTGGAGATCTGAGGCAAAACCGATCACTTTAGGAAAGAGTTTGCAATGGGTAATTAAGGGCAGATTACTGGATTAAGATTTGATGCAAATTTGAAGTCCTTCCTCTTCTTTCCAGATTTATTTTCTTTTTCTTATCTTCTTTGTCTCTGGGTAACTGTAATTGAATGCGTCTTTAAACTGTAAATTGTAATTTTGCTGTCAGCAATGGAGCTTTAATTTCAGATATTTATTAGAAAATTTCTCTGTGAGCCTGTGCGTTTTGTTAGCTGGAGGGACTTGAATCAAATGCACAGCCTCCCCCACAAAGCCATGGACAGCGTATCATATTTTGGTGTTTTGAAGATTTATTTGCTAGTGTGAGAAGAGATAATCTCTGTCCCAGCCCACGTTCCCCTCTACTTCACCATGGTCATGTTCTTTTGCACTGGCTTGTTTTTAGACACAAGGATGAAGTCCCATCAAGGTTCCCTGCCTTTGCATGTGGCCCTGGCCCACTCTTATGGCCATGGAAAATCTGCTGTGGCATCCTACTCAGAACTGCAGTGAGAAAGGAAGTTTTCTTCTTATGTAGGTGAACAAATACATCCCTAGTTAGCAGTGCTGTTCTCGTGAGTTGCTCCTGAAAGATATGTCAAGAGTAAATGAATGCAGAAAAATGGAGGAGAAACAGTTGCAGGCAGAAGTCAGTCTAATTTATGAGCCCCCATTGCTTCTTCAAAGGAAATATATACCCTCCTGCAAAAAAAGGGGAGGGAGGGTAAAAGCAGCAGCTGAGGATTCTTGGAGTGCAAGAGAATCCTCAGCTGCCATGGAAATAATGAGGACAGCACCAGCTGTTCCCAGTCTGTCCCACACACTTTGAGGGTACTGTTAAAGGCCAGCTGATACACACTGCTCAGGTGATGTTGCCAGTGAGGTATAAGTGCTGTGTGCTCATACTGCAAAAGAGAGCCTCAAAATATGTTTAAAGATCACACAGCAATGTAGAACAGCTTCTTTCCTGCTTCACCCAGTTACATTTTGTAGAAAACATTCTGACATCATGAGTATGTGCCTGTGATGAGTAACTGAATGATCTCACTGTTACATCTGTGTCTTTTCCTCCTGTTCTCTACCCACTGCTCTGTGATTTCACTGCTGTATGTCCAGGATGTTTGTAGGCTCTTTGGTATCTGAGCTTTGTGTCTGTAGCGTCAGGTGAATCACACATTTTTAAATGAATAACGTCAAAAGAAAGAACTATTGAGAGAGTATGTCAATGGAGAGGCTGGATGGGACCATGTCATCATTAGACCTTTTTTGGGGGAGCTTTCTGACTCTGAGAAAAACATGGTATGATGTGTTTTATCCCTGCTCGAGCTGGATAGTTAAGGAGTTTTTATTTTTCTAACCCTCAGTCACAGCGCACCACAGGCATGCTTTTATTGCGCATTGTCACTCTTACCTTGTGGAGTCTTGTTGCTTAAATAGCTGTAGTTACTCAAGCAACAATAAAGCTGTGCGTCTGCAGAGCATATCTCTGCCTCTTTACCCATTGTGCTACCTGCAAGAGACAGCAGAGCCAAGCAAACCTTTCAGATCTGCCTGAAGAATGGGGTCTACTTAAATGCTGTGCCTCAACATGCTAGTTGCTTGATGGCATTATGTCACTGTCAGTCATTCAGTGTAGAGTTCTAATATTGCTCACTCTCACTCTCTCAGTTCCCCTCTCTTCACTCTAATTGAACTCCTTCTAATTAAGATAAATTCTGAGCAATCAAACCTGGAATGTGGATGAACAGTCCCTTGTGCAATCCCAAAAGTTCAGCTTTAGGAGGTTACTTCATACACTGTAAATCATTATCCCATTTTAACTACAGCGTGTGGGACCACGAGTTCTTGGAAAAGCTTGCGGCAGCAACTTCATTTATGAAGATAACTCAGTGGGAAAGGTTCTCTATTTACAACTGTGTGATTTTATAGGGCGTACTGGATTTTTTAACGTTAGCACCTTAGCAATCAGTGAGAGGCAGTTCAGTGCACGGACCCTACAGCTCATTACTAGAAAATGAGGTGTGACTCCTGAAGATGGATTTCCAGTATCCGTAAGTCACACTAGCATTTCAAGATAGAGGAGGACATGCAGCCTATTTTACTTAGCTTGAGGTACAGCCCTTTGCTGATGAGTAACATGGCTATGATACAGAGCTGCTACGAGTCAGAGAAATGCTCAGAATATGAGGGGGAGGGGGGAATGAAACAAAGGAGCTTTCATAAAGAGGAAGAGAAAAAATGGGAATACTCCAGTTCTATAATAAAGAGTAGGAACACTCATGTGGTTTGAATGGCCAAGAAACTAGAGGTGTTTGGATGAAAGCTGTGATCCCATCTTCAGACAATTCCCCATGCCTGCCCAAGGCAAAGTCTAGCAGAAAGAATGATGTAGTTTCCTATGGGATTCAACAGGATTCTGTATTTATTAGGTCTTTCCAATCAAGCTCATCAAGATTCATTTATGCAGCTTTTCTATTGTTGATCTTTTGTTGGTCTTGCACGTATTGTTTTGTGACCTTAGACCCTACACCCCTCTGGCTGTCTAGCTCATTCTCCAAACTCACTTCAGATTTGTGGCTTCGGGAAGCAGAAAATGGAGGTGGCACAGACTGTATGCCCAGCTCTTGCTTTGCAGTGGTGTTACAACACAGCTTATAACCAGGAAACAGATATTCCCTAGTTTTGACATAACTTCAGTGGACCACATTTTGAGTGAGTCTAGATTATTCAAGTTTGTGTGAAAACCCTATCACATCATTTGCTGGCATACTCAGGAAACTGTAATGAGTATCAGCTTGCTCTAATTGTGATGGCTGCCTATGGGGGACTCATGAGAGGCCCAGAGACCTGGAATATCTCAATTCTTATGGCTACTTCTAACACTGCTCTTCCAAAACAATTTACACATACTCACTGACTTTGATTCTGTAACCAGAATTTCAGTGTGACAAAATTTGTGATTTTTTTTTTTCCTTTTTCAAATCTTTTTGGGTTTGCATTTGTTTATTAGGATGCCTCGCAATTATGGCTTCTTGAAGCAGTACAGCATAGCGAATGTACTATGAAATGTTCATAGATATCTTGAATACCATGTCAGTTTGAGGGTAAACCCCATGTATACACTTCCTCCAAGTTTGTTGCCTTGACTTTTCACTCATGGGTGCTGCCTTGAATTTCCTGATGCAGCTGCTAAGTCATAAGCGGATGTACCTACCAGCTATCTAAAGACCAATGAGAAAAGCAAATACAAATCTGAAGGCAGCACAAAGATTGCTTGTTCCAGCACTCCAGCGACAGTAGGGAAAGAGATAAGCTTTGCTCAGGCTGGACTTCCCTGGAGCATCTTGCTTCACTGTAAAGGAATTTGCATATCTTTTGTATGCTGCTTGTGGGAAGACCAAAAAGGAATTTGATACCCTTAGGACCATTTCCTCCATACGCTACCTCCTTCCCCTCTACAGGCTATTCTTTCAGATGTGATCTTTGTGTTAGGCTGGTTTTGATCTTACATGCTCTGATACTATTTGCTTTTAATTTGCCTGAGCTGTGGCCCTTCACATGAATGAAGTATTTTGTGAAGGGTGTGATTCACACCATGCAGAAGGCTAGTACAGGGTGTGATTCACCCCATGCAGAAGGCTAATACAAGCTAGAGCCAGTTAAATCCCAATCAAACTCTCAAAATGGCTCTTACATTGGATTCCACTCTGGAGATGAAAAATGAATGGATTGTTTTAAATATATCGCCCTGTCTGGGATCTCTTTCTTCTGTATGCCAATGCTTAAATAAAACCTGATTTATCTTATTAGGTAGGAATTTATGCCTTGCCACAAGTAGTTCTGAAAATGATTTTTCCTCCTGCTTCTGGACCCGATTCCCTGAAGTGCTGAGCCTCTGCTGAGTGGGTGCTGAGCACCACACGTCCTGCTGAAGTTCAAGGGGGGGTGAAGTCACTCAGCACTTCCATGATTACGCACTTTGTGACAGTGTTAAAGCTTTTCTACCAGAAAGAATTGCTCTTTTCATGGCATTTATTACATGTCTCCTTGAGTCTCCTTTGCAGACCCTTTCTGCCATCTTTCTGTAATATGAGGAAATTTTATCCTGGAGTTATGGTGACAAACCCTTCCGAGCCGTGCCACTGCAGCTTTTCTTATCACCAGAAACCATCAGTGGAATTACAGCTCTCTATTATTTGGTTGCTTTTTTCTTATATTCTATGACACATGAGCTTGAAAGCTCAAGTGTATATTACTGCACAGAGACATAGAAGGTGGCTTTCACATTAAAATCTCTTTGAAGAAAGGAGTAAGGGAGGGAGGGAATCACCTATTTAAGTAATTACCTGGTTGTCTCAGTTTATTGAGATGTAAGTAATAACTTATTAACAACAATGCAGTTCTGAGTGGCTGATAAATAACCACCTAGAAAGCTCTTTGTGGTGGCAGAGATTACTGAGAATTTCCTGCTGCTTGTTCTGCTATCCTCTGCTCTGCTTTGTAGCCCTGCGCTCTTATTCCATGCAGCCACTTCTTCATTCTCCAGTTCTGCAATGCACTTCTGTTTTTACACTGGGCTTGTGTTTCTGGAAATCTGTCATGCTGTTGTCCAGTGGGTTTGCTTGGGGCCAGCTCCACATTTAAGGTGGACTGCCACAGCTCAGGTCTATGACAGCTGAGGATCTGACAATTTATGTATCTTCTAATCTCCCTATGCCAGACTGATTTTGCATGAATATAAGATGGATTATAGATGTACACCCTGCCTACATTTTAACGTGTAGTAGGCTAGAGCAGGTCTTGTTTGTGAGCATTTTTATTATTATCCTGCTTTAGCTCACCAGTCTACCATCGCCAGTGTAACCTTTCTGTGTGCTCAGAATACACAGCCGTGAGTCTCTTAACTTCTGTGCATTAGCATCTTCAGAAACCATCTCGTGGAAAAGTAGCAGTGGCCTCTTTGAGTGGAAAGTGCTTGTAGGCCTCAATCTGAAGTAGAAAGGACAGAATAGCTAAACTAGGACTGGTTAAGAGTTTTCTAAAGAGTTTTTTGCTTTAGACACACCAGGTTGAAATTTTCATTCAAAACTGAAATAAAGTGTATTGGCTAATGCACAACACTCTGGCTGGAAACCCCTCCATAGATTCTTTCTTCTTAAACATCAGCAGCAAGACTTAATTTCTTAAGTCCCAGATGGTACCTGGGCAGGGCCCTTAGAAAGCAATCAGGCTGTAGAGCTTTGCCTGATGTCACTACCCGTCCTTTATTGCTGCTGAGGATAGGTGTTAAGGAAGAAGACTCCCTTTTGAATTCTGCATTCAACAGACCAGATGAGTTTGTTGTGATGAGTATCACAGGACTGGGTGAATCAGTAGTTTAGACAGTTTGCCTTGGTATTTGTAAAGGAACAGACAAAACCCAGCTCCTAATCCTGTGGCCATCAATAAACATTGTACATTTGTTTCTCACACAGTTTTGGAGGATGGAGGTGTACCAGTCGAGTCCTGACCCATGTAATGGAGCTGTCCCCTGGCTGCTCCTTGCTGCTAGCAGCCTCCAGGGACAGTTCCGGGCACTATGAAGGGACAATTTAACTTTGGATATGTGCCTCCTTCTGGCGTGCTTTGCTGCCTGTGTCAGCTTCGGGTTTTTCAGTCCAGGAACTGCCTCAGCTTGCTCCAGGCCATCTGATGTATCCACTTGTTGATGGCTGTGCTTGTTGGGGGGGCATGAGGAAATGGGGCTGAATGGCACTGTGATAAAAAATCAGACCAGGGTTTTGGGTAAATGGTAATAAATTTGATTTAAAACTTTGCATTTTTGTCTCCTATCTGTGGGATAAGCTGCTCTTCTATTGATGCTTCTTTGCTCATTAAATCTCCTGTCCTTCACTCCACTGCTCCAAAGCTTCCCTGTCTATAAAATTGCTATGGTGACTTCAGAGACAAATTAGAAAAGATACATTCTTCTAATTGCAAGCAAACCCAGCCTGACTGCTTTTCATAGAGGTTGGACACATGGTGTATGTGACAACATGAGGGAAAAATGACAGCCTGGGTGAAAATAAGTTGGCCTTTTTTTAATAAGATGTTAGTTATATTCTTGTATCTAGTGTAATCGGATGCATCAGTATGCATGGCAGAAGTCTGAGAGTCCTTAGGTCAGTTCGGACAGAGTTTTATTGGCCTTGGGCTCTGCATTTGATGTACTGTTGTGTAGTGTTGCATAACCATCCCTTTGCAAACATTAACAGTAATCTAAGGTTCAGCCTGAGTGACAGCTATGCATTGTGAATAGGTCTGTTTAGGTGGCAGGGTGATGTAAGTAAGGATGACTAAGCCATGCCACATAAACAGAATTCACCATATGATATTGTTCCCTTTGCATTTTTCTAAGTCTTTTGAAGTTAGGGAGGGGGAAATGACAGGGCGCATGAAAGCAGCACAGCTCACAGCTCAGCAGTCAGTCGTAGTTTGAGATTTGAATTACAATATCTCTGCCAGATGGACACAGATACCTATGAGGATGCTAGGACAAGACTGCTTCTTCGAGAGGTCAAGTGACTCAGTGTACTTCACCACATCTGTAAATTGAAAATTAAAAACCTGGAGGCGTAATTGTTGTAATTTCTAAAAATTAAAGAGACAAGATTAATTTTTTCCTCTTGCTTTTTTTTTTTTTTTGTGTGTGTGTGTTTGAGTGTGTCATTGTCTGGAATATAGATTAGAACCATATTCAGAAAGCTCATTTTTCCTTGTCAATCAGTAAGGGCAGCCAGTCAGACCTCATCAGTGTAATAATGGATGTTCAGGGTGAATTAGTTAGCCCGATCATATCAGAGGTGACACTAAAGAAGGGAGGGGAATACTTTATGGTCTGTAGTGAATTCACTTCTCTGGTAATTTGTCCACACCTGGAAAAGAGGAAACTTCCCCCCCAGTTATGGCCAAACAACCTCAGCAGGAACTGGGGCAGAAGATTATCGTGAATTATGTTAGTCTTGCCAAAGAATCACACTAAAATCTCTCCGGTGCTATGGGCTTAAGACAATCGAAGTGCTTCTTGTTTACCACTTCCTTCCTCAACTTATATTTCCTTAAATTCTGAAATGTCAGAAGTGTGAGGTTCTGATATCCAAAATTGTAGCTACCATAACATTTTAAGTACTGTTTTTAAGTACTGTTTTGATTAATTATTTGTTGTTAATCCTGCAGAATCTGCTGGTAATCCAGGCCTTGGTGAAAGTAGACATTGGAAGGAGATGCAGTAAGAGAGCCAGAGAGCATTTTAGCTTGGTCTGAATGCATCTGAATGACAGGGAAATAGGCCTGTCTTTGCACGCAGTGGATTTCTGTGAAGGAATAAGAGTCAATATAAAATGGTGAGCTACCCAAACTCCTGGATGGGCTGGAGCAGAGAATGGGGACAGGATCAGCTGGCCCCTGGGTAGGCATATTACTTTAGCTCCAGGCAAACTAGAAGGACATTTGTCATGGCACAGAAAGGGAATGCTTTTAAATATGGGATCCTGCAGTCTGGCAGGCTGCTAAGGAAAATCTGAGCAAAATATTATTAGAACAGACCAAAGTGACTAAGATAGGGAGATGAAGAGAGAGCTTTGAGGAGCCCATCAGAGAATCAATGTGCTGCAGAAATGAGAGCCAGCTGGAATGGAGCAAGGATGGAGGTTTCATCTCTCTTTCTTGGCTGAAGTTCACATAGCCTTATGGAACAAACAAGGTGGGCAATTTTTTCCTACTGTCTGCTGGCATCACCTTCGTACAAAGGGAGTTTGTGGGGGACAGCAAACAGATCATTTGCTCTCAAGTAGGGCAAGTTAGTTTAAGTAAATCACCAGGTTAGTCCATTAGTGATTATAGCTTTCTTATTAATTCAGATATTTCTGCATTGTCCATGTGTGGCAGGATACCATTGCATTGTATTGTTCAGAGTTTCCCTGCAATGTATGGGGAATCCATTCCTTTCTGTATGGATTTGTTATGCATGCTTCAAAGAGGATCAAGATACGTATGTTAAAGCTGTTGAGACAAGAACAAATTAATATAAATCTATGCATAAATAAACATAGCCCAGATATTTTCAGAAGATTTCTAGTCATCAGAGAGATGAGGATCTGAACAGACACTAATCAGAAATGTAACTGGGTTTAAGATGAAAGTCAATGCATTTATGAACAGAACTCCAATACATATCAGTCAAGAATAGCAAGGACCTGGATGGCTTCACTTAGGAAGCTTTTCTGGTCGTTTCTATGTTTTGTATATTTAATGTTCTTGTATCGACAGGGTCTTGTGAGAAAGTCTTACCACATCAAACTTCTCTGTGACCACTTGAGCATCTTTTTCTGATAACCAAATTCTGTCAATCACAAAATTAATTTTATACATATTCCAAACACACAAATATGCACATACGTACACAATCATACATACGAATACATATCTATTTATACATACATAAACAAATGGAAAACACAGGCTGCTAGTAATGAATCACCGGAAAACTGAATGGTAATATTTACAGAACTGAATAGTATTTTTCTACGTAGTTACACTTTGACAACTGACTTAGAGCTTTTACAAAGGATCTGACTTTAATAGTGCAATGATTTTTGAAAATCAGGCCTATTAAAAACCTTAGAGTGAGCATCCAAAAATCTAGTTTCCAATTAGCATTTGAAAAGTTATATTATTTTATACTACAAGTGGGAAGAAACCTCAATTTGGTTTGAGTTGCATAGTTTTATGATTTAGAAATTTCTTTTCACAACATATACTCAACAAGAACTGCTACTTTTAATTACTATGATGACAACGTATATATGTCTAAGTAGAAGAAAATATGTCTCAAAAGGTCATTGCAAAATTTTTTAAAATTCATGACTCCATGTTCATTTTTTCTTGCAAACATTCAAGATGGTGATTTTTTTCTGCTTAAAAGCGTTTTTAAGAAACCATTTCTAATTTGTGTTGTTCCACGGAGGTCTTGTATAAAGCTACTAATATGATACCATATGACCTGGGGGGGATCAAATAATCTGTGCAAATATTGACTCACAAATATCCAGCACATTCAGCAAACAGTTCATAAGTAACTCATTGGCTAAAATGAATACAGAGGTTCAGAGCATTGTTATGAAAAGCAAAATTGTCAAGACCATAGCTTCTTCATTGCAAGTTTACCTGAAGAAGACAAAAAGTAAAATCACAAAATCATTAGGATTTTTTTTTTACCTGACTCCTAATGCAATGTAATATATCTTCTCTTCACTCCCCACCCCTCCAGTATCATATTTCTATGAGCTTTTTTTATTTTGGGTACTGTGTTAATAGAAGTATTTATTTATCAACATAAGTTTTTGCAGCTTCTAGAATTTTGTTGTTGTTGTTGCCTCTATAATATTTTCTTTGCTTTTGGAGTGCCATACTTCAAGGCTGGAGTGTTCTTGGTGCATAGAAGTGAGGAGAGAGATGTTTCAAGTTTAGTCTGTTTCTTCTCCAGTACAGAGAATTCTAAATATTGTTTTGCAGAAACCTCTGAATAAATGTAGGGATGTCTGCCTCAGAGGAGCCATGTATTATGCACCCATATTCTTGTTTCATTTTTTTCTTTTTTTTCTTAGGGTTAAGAAAGCTTGTTGCAGTGAAATCTGCCTTCTGGAGTGAGGGTATATCAATAAAATAGCACACAGTATGGAAGCAGAGAATATTTACAAAATCAGTTAAAGGGGCAGGTTTTCTATGCCGCAGCTGTTTCTCAGGAGGCTCACCCACAAGATGTTTCATACAAAATCTTCAGTATTTTTTATTAATATGTTCCAAAGATATAAAATACTTTGTCACAGATGATTTAAAGTTGTGTTAGCTGCCGTGGATAGGCTAGGCAACCTGTCATCAGGTGGACACTTCTTCATGGATTTCTTTCTTTCGACAAGAGCTGTTTGTTTTACATGCAAATTTGTCATCTTAAATTCTTGCGATATATAACCGTTCTCATCCCACAGCCATGCTGCTAATCATGTACAGTATCAGTGTACTGCTTAATTCCCACTTGAATGCCATCTGTGAGCCTTGAATGAGAAGAAGCAACTTTTCAAAGTTAAAAGTTGCACTTGTAGCATCTCCACAGCCTCATACTAACTCTTTTGAAGACGTCTACCCTTAAGATAACCAACTGCAAATTTCCTGGGTAACTTGCCAAGGGAAAGGCAATAGGACATCAACTGCAGCTGGAATTATCATAGAAGGATGCAATTTCTGGCAGCAGAATTAGAATGTCCAGCCATGCTTGCTGGAGTATTTGCCAGCTGAGTGGCAAGACTCAAAGGAACAATTGAAATCCTCCTAACAATCCGAACAGTAGCAGTCCAAAACCATCTTGAAGCAAGCTTCTTAGATGAGTACCAATCAAAACATGGAATATAGCCATGTTTGCTGTCTTCATACAATATGGAGGATGCACTCTGCTTGAGAGAGTTCAGAAAAAAACCTCAGAGGATGTTTCCAAAGAAAAGCATATTAAATTTTTATAACCTTATTACAACATCTCACAGTGTTCAGAACAGTTCAGATGTTTTGGTTTACCCCTGAATGATGTCCTACTGGTGTTTGACCTGTATAATAGTCTCTAAGAAGCCCATCTTTTTTTTTGATAACATTGAGCTGAACAGTCTGGGGTATAACCTCAGCTGGTGTCAAAGATGTTATCTCTGAAGTCAGTGGAAGTGTAGTGATGTACATTAGCACAAATTCTGGCTCTGTACCTTCTTTTGTCCTTTATCTCAGTTCCACGGTTATAACAGACCACTCTTGAGTAGACTGGAAGGATTAAGCTGATGATTTGGTATTTCAGGGATTAAAAGGCAGTTTATGATAGAGCATATAGTCTTCTTCTGCCCTTTAGTATTCCTATATCATGCATCTAATGCAATCTGCTGCCACAGAAATAAGAAGCTTGATAACCTGTTAGAAATAGAATAAGTAAGAGATTTGTAAACAATTGCACCCTGTATAAATTACGAAAACAGCTCACAATAAGTTCATTACCCCAAGAACATGAATTGATTAAAGTGTGTTAACATTTCTGAGCTTTTAAAAAACAAATGATCAAAGCTACAAATTATATAGGGCTTTAACAGTACAAATAAATAAAATTAATAACCAGCGCGGCCGGTATTAGAGATTGTGTGGCTAGAGAATTCATCACTCTATTGACCTGAACTTTGGACT
The DNA here is from genome assembly GCA_026283785.1 of Coracopsis vasa. Taxonomy (NCBI): domain Eukaryota; kingdom Metazoa; phylum Chordata; class Aves; order Psittaciformes; family Psittacidae; genus Coracopsis; species Coracopsis vasa. The sequence goes on from JANHGB010047401.1 coordinate 12,032, forward strand.
GGTTACATAGCCCAGATGTAATTAAAGCCCACGCACAGTTTACCTGTCTCAAAACTGCATCAGGTTACACTGGGTTAAACTAAGTGCCACAAGCATGGATGAATCCCAAAGGGCTTTTGCCTCCTGTGCTAAAATATGAGATCACTGCCCTTTATGTTTCAAGTTGTATCACAACAAACATTCTGTGTAAGAGGATACAGCAGTTTGTATTGCAAATGCACCATAGTTTCTGCCAGCACTGAGCTGGATTATATTTTTTTTTTCACCCTTTTTTTCAAGTATTCTAAGGCGCAGCCTTAATCCTTCATTAAACAAAATTATCTCTAGGCTCATTAGGACTCTGGAGTTCATCGTAACTGGCACCAAGCAGCAAACAAGCAAAGGGAAGGTTCTGGGTACCAGCACTGATAACAGGCACTGTACGTGATTCTTCGGTGCTGAAATGCCCTTCTGCAATGGCTGGCTATAAGCGAATTGGCTGGACAGATTTTCCAGATCCCCTGAACATTCCTAAATTACTATACTCACCCAATTACAGTCCTCAGGGGTCACATTTCATTTTCTGAAAACTGGTAACAGGCCACCACAGCTGATGAAATGATGTGGGTATCCAGGCAACTATTGTGCTGCTTGATTAATATAGCAAACACTTGTGTGGCATGATCTCACATGCTTCCAAATGTTCCACACGATCTGCCTCAAACTGGAGACCATAAAAGTTTGCCTCGTAGTTACATTCCCAGTCTTTCATGGATCAGATTTTCCAGATGAAAATATTTATTATCACTTCTTTTTACACCCCTCTTTTGTGTGATTCAACCCCTGACTTATGCATGAAGGTGTTTAAAAACAGGAGGTTGATTTCTGCTCTTCTTATCACCTTTTTCTTCAGTAAAGTTTATTCACTTCACTCTAAGCCAGGTAGCTATGGGGAGGTTTCAGCTTGCTTTCAAGGATTAAAATAAGTAGATTTGCCGCAGACTTTTAATTCAGGGTGTAGTGTCTCTCCAGTGGATGTTTTCAACAGCTGTCGCATGGACGTATGTCTAAGGGGGAAAGGAGTATAGACAAGAAGTGCAGCTTCTTGTCAGAGAAATAACAGAGGGAGATTTCCAAAACACCCTAGGTTGCTCACTTTAGTGCAGAGGACCTGAGCACTGCTTCCCCTTCAGATGCCCTGAAAGTATGTTTTAAAAAAAGGTGGACCCAGTGCTGGCAGCAGGACCATAAACAAATACCTAACCTAGTTTCTGTTTTGAACAGTACCACTTTCTGCAGGCAGCTGATGCACTCTGCTTTGCAAATGCCACAGAGACAAGATACAAAGCAGGCACAGAAAAGGAAGGGGCAAGGAGCATGACTATGGTAGATATTTTCATAATATCTCCTATTCTGTTAAATAAAGATATTTGTAACAGGGAATGTTATAGAAAATGCTACTTCTACATTTACCTCTGTGGTTATTACCAGAAAGCACTAAATGACAAGGAAAGAAATGTCCTGTAACTAATTGCAAAGTATATTGCTGCAGGTTATTAAAGGAGGAGAAGAAATAGCATAGAGCTGTCATGTTCCCCGAGGAAACTCAGTGACTGTGAGGCAGTGGTGTCGCAGGCAGTGCAGGCAACACTGGCTGCCTGCCCTGTCCCACAGTTTCTGCGGGGTACTCAAGGGGTTAACAGAGCCTGTAGTGAAGTGTTTGCTTTCTTCTGTTTGAAATCAAGCATCTGATTTTTATCTGAGGTGGCAGGTTTAATGCCTTTCTTCTCTGACAAATTTTTACCCAAAGAGGAATGCAAACATATATATCGGTGTGGTTTTATACGTGCTCATCTGAGCAAGTCAATATTGGCAGCTTCGTCTCCTAATAAAAAGCAAAGCCACGAGCTGGTGCCACTTGCTTAAAAAAATTTATATCCCTTACATCATTTAAATGACTTTACTGTAGATTTGTCAGGGGTCAGGTGCTTTGACAGAGCTTTAGGCAAGGCTAAGTATCACTGTTCAGCAATGCTACTTCCCTACTCTTCCTTTTCTTTCTGTTTTTGCTGTTTCTTCTTTAAGTTTATTTAATATTTTCAAAGTACCCTATTGCCAGCTTCATAGAAGGAAAAGCCTATCTCATGCACATGGCAGGATGTGTTCTGGTGAGCAGAAATTTTCTTTAGACAAGGTCTGTCATTCTGGCATGCTGTACTCCCCTGCTGAGGAATCAGAGAAGGGCCAAAGGATCAAGCTGGTGTTGATAGTGACTGTGGACTTGATGTGGACAGATGTCTGCTCTGGAAACAGGACTGTGAAGTACAGTCTGTTTAAATAGTCCAGGGAAGATTCATGAAGTCATGGTAAGTTGCAGACATTTTAATGATAATTTTTCCATACCTGAGCACAGCAAATACTGTCTAATTCAAAATAGCTTTGCATCCCCTCTTACTTATTGGGAGTCCTGTTTTGACTGAAACTTTTGCTACAGATCTGGAGCATAAAACAGTTTGTTAACAAAATACATAAAAGCTCAGTAGATTTGGTTGCTTATAAAACATCCTTACTTAAGCAGTCCTTCGGTAGCTCCATGACTAGATGGCATGATGATGCTGAATGCACCTGCCAGAAACATTGAAAAGCCATTGTGTTGTATCACGAAGTTTTCATTTTGGCTTAACTAAAAAATGGTGGAAGAATGTTTTTTGTCTGTTTGTGGCAGTTTAAAAGCCCAAAGTGTTTGGTTACCTCACAAAGCAAACTAAGATTAAAGGTACTGATTTTGTCTTTTAATTCTGGGGGGGACTATGGAGAAAAACTGTAGCTGCAGGATGCTTGCAGTTAACCAAGTAAAAATAATGATTAGTGCGGTCAGGACAGAGTTTTGATCAGCTAATTCTCGGTGTATAGCAGAATTCAGATCAGATTTGTCTGGGTTCTCTTTTAAAACACTTTTCACCTCTGGAGTTTCTAGTTTACTTCTTACTCCATTTTCTCAAGCCAAGTGTTAGCAGTGCCTCCTGATAATAACGAACAAAACTTGTCACTAACATAAGATGAAGGAACCTTACTATGGCATTAGAGAAGTCACCCCAGATCTTTTGCCTCTAGGCCTAGACCTCTTAGGACAGAACAGAAGATGCAGGCTGTGGTGTTTGAACACAGGACTCTTAGATTTTTAATTCAATTACATATTGTTGCTTTCCTTGTGGCTTACAAAATTGCATTCCTTCAAGGAAGAATTCAATATTCCACCAAATATTGGCTAACAGATGACGCCTTTGAGTGTGTTGAATATAGAATAATGTCTCTCTGGGAAGTACTTGCCTCCACCATCATGGGAAGCCCATACCCACACTGACTCCCTAAGATCACTTGCAGCCACCCTGAATAGGAGACGTGAATTTAGATGAGATTGTGAATTTGGGTCTATGCTCAAACTGCTGTGCAAACACTCCCAAAACTGTTGACAGGTCCTGCAGAATGAGGACAATTGCTCTCCTGTTCCCAGCTGTCTCCATGGTGGAGAGCATTTGCGTCGGGTGGTAGCTGGGAGCCCTGCTCCAGAGTGTTGCAAATTGCAGCACTGGCACCAAAGCTGCTGTTATCGCTTCCAGCTCCAAACTCCTTTCATCTTCACGATTCATTACTTGGAGTGTGTATTTTCTGCATGTCAGGTTTTGGTATTACAAGAAGTGTGATCACAACTGGATTCATGCCAAGGATATACTTGCTACTGAGTTTCTAACAGACTTCAGTTCCTTGGTAGCACCGCAACCAGACAGACATGCATGTATGGGAAAGTGCTGCTCCTAAAGCTACCCAAGGGCACCCTAATAAGCTCTATTTCTGTGCAGTGTTGTGGCCGTCCTGCTTGAATCACAGCAGCAGAAGACCTGAGAGAGGATTCCCAGACTGGCACCAGGCTCACCTGTGCTGTGATGAGAACCTGTCCCCTTGCTCATTTGCTGATTCAGGGTTCCCACTAGTTTTTGCCTGTGCAGCCTCTGGCTGTGCACTTTCCCCAGTTACTTCTCTTGCTAGCAGGCTGAAATTCCAGACAGCTATTGCTTTTTTTAGTCCACCAGTGCTCACTGATGTAGGGCCAAACAGGAGCATAAGCATAGGTAGCACACTGGTAAGGTGATGTTACACTACTGTGCCAGTACGCTGTTACTCCTTTCTTTCTTTTTCTTTCTTTAAAGATGTCACATGGGAAGTAAAATAAGTGAAAGAAGTATCCATTCTATCTGAGTGCAGCTGGAAACCTCCCCAGTCACCCTTCATGGCTCCCAGCACCTCAGTATTATCTGGGTGCAAACACTGACCCTCCTGTTGTGTTGCTGAAGACACTCAGGACAGGACCCAAGATGGACCTGTAGGTACACAGGGTGGGAAGCAAGGTGAAGCACAGCCTGTCCCAGTAGTGAGGATGGCTGGGGCTGGGGCTCTGGCCGACAGGTCCCAAGCCATCACCCAGCAACTCAGCTGCTGGCTTTTCCAACATGATCTATAGAGCGATGCTGACAGTAGATTTTCTGGCAGCAATAAAGGTGGCCTGATTCAGAGAATAATTACTGTATGCAAATGAGTGTGATTTTCCTCTGCCCTTTTATGGATGACTCTGCTCTGCCATTCATCAGGGCCACAAATTTCACTTGGTAGGAGACGGATTTAAAGAGACAGCCGCCTCTAGAGCTTTGTCTCGGACTTACTAAATCCATGCTTAAGTGTCTTCATAAATAGACGTGCATATGTTATAAAGGGGATGGCAGATTCCAGCCTCTTTATCTATGTATTATTGCTTAGGAAACTGTTGAGAAAACATCCGACTCTCTGGCCATACAGTATATGAAAGCTTTCACTGGTTTGAATAACAGTCTCTTCTCAGATCAGGGTTATATGTGGTTTAGTATGGCCTCTAGTGTGTTTTTTCTCTCTCGCTGTGTCCTTTATGATGTTTATACGGTATGTGCCTCAGTGTGCAGTGGAGGAGGGAGAGAGCGCTATATTTTTTCTGATGACGATTAGTTAATGGCTATCACATTCACTGTAGTAATGGTAGAGGCTGCACTCACAGCAAGAAGCCTCAGTGTGTTTGTGCTGTGGAGGTTCAGTCCATCTCCTCTCTAGCAGAAAATGTCCCATAGTCTTGGTTCTCCTGTCATTGTATTGATCTGACCACTCAATCAATGTGTTGTGATAAAAAGGGGGGAAAACCCACAGCAGAAAAGAACCAAATCAAGATTTTTGTGTCTGAGCAGGATGTGTGTCTGCTAGGTAGCAGAAAAAGAAAACCATGATGAAGTCAGTCTGTTGCTGTTCCCTGATGCTGGACACAGGAACATGGTGGTGTGTTCACAGGAAATCTGTAGTACATAACACGTCATTGCTAAATATTAATTTCTGCACTTGCTCCCAGCATACACTGTGCACCCTCCTCCTCAGAGCATGGATGAGAGGGGAAGGAGAGTGCTATAAACAGAGCAGGCCTGTCTGCCACTGGGCTGTCTTGTTATTCATATGGCAACAATATACTGGTGTCAGTACATCCAGAACACTTTTCTTCCAGTGTCACTCAAAAAAAACCAGAAGCGGTGATGCTTCTCTGTTTACTGACAGTGTGCACCACTAGAGGCCATCACACGCTTCCCTAAATAAATATCAATTAACACGCTTGGTTATAGGAAAATTTGGGAGGTGGGACCTGGGTCCCTTAATCTGCTCTCTCAGCAGCAGTACTTCAGTTCAGGGGTCAAGTCCTTCAGCTCACAAATCTGTGCAAGATGATACATTCTGAAGACGAAGCTGTTTTAAGGAAAGGAAGCTGTTTAAAGGAGGAAGCCTTTGGCCCACACGCAGGATGTATCAGACATTCCTTTTCCTTTGAATATGACAAGTAGGTATCAAAGGAAAGTGGAAAAAAGCAGGCCAGGAGTGTATTTTCCTCAGGCTGTCAAAAAGAACAGAGAACAACATTTGCAGTTAAATTGGGGCAATAGGGAAAGTTTACCCACTTCTAAGTTGGTGTTTTGTTCAGTTCTGCTTTTGGCAAGTTTCTTCAGTCTTGCAGGGGCAGGCACAGACTGGATTACTACATCCAAACCTCCCCACTGCTTGTGACAAACTGTAATAGTTTGCACCACAGACTTAGCTGTAATGGATCTGGGCAGATAAGGGCTTACTCAGCATGAGTAAACATTTTCTGAGATTTAGATGCATGGGTGATTTTCTGATAAACAAACCTTGAGTAGCTTTGGACAGCAAAATTTTCCTGTGGAAATCCAGGCAAACTCCTGATAGTAAAAAGTTCTTCAAAGCTGAAGATGGGATGTGCAAAACTTGACTTTACAAACAAAAATTAGTGACAATGATCCTGCAATGCCCGCAGAGATGCTACCAGTGCTTCCACATGAGTCTGCGATGAAGCTGAAGTCCACACTGGAGAGCCCAATCCTCATTCCTGCCCAGGGAGAAGAGCAGCAGGGCAGAGGCAAGTGTTTGGAGAGTAAAATTAATTATTGGCAGCAAAAAAAAGAAGCTTTTCTAAATTATTAAATGGTATTTATCCTATGTCTCTTGAGCTGCTGTTCTAATGTAGTCTGACCTCTGACAAAGATTACAATACTTTGACATTCTTACATTGCATTAGTAGCTAGAGTGATTCATTTGGGATGCGGATTCTGACTTACAACTTCAGAGATTATCTGCTCTGTGGCCCATTATTATTTCTGTATTAAGGTGAGCCTTAAGGCTTCAACCCCAGTTGGTTTCCATGTAGCTTTGGTGTGTAGCAGGAGATTAAACCAGTTATGAAATTGTTCTCTTTATTCTCTGTTTCCCAGCTGTCACTGGTGTCAAGCAGATATTGTGCACTGCTGCTTGGGAGCATTTGGAATGGAGGTCAGCCTTCCTTATATGCCATTGGGCACTGGAGTCCTTTTGACTTTTTCTTCAGGCCTGGATAGGACATTGAGATTTAGGGAGGCTGTCCCATGCTGGGCAAACTCAGAGGTTCTGATGCCAGGAGCTGGTGGGATCCCTTGTGGGGCCCAGTTGAATTCCTACCAACCACAAGGTACTGCTGCTGCTACGAAGTCTGTTTAACAAGTGTTTAACCATTGCATTGTTTGCGCAAATTTTACTGATGCTGGACAAAACTTGAGAGGACACCATGAGAACCTCCAGTAGTCTGCAAGAAAATCTGATCTGGGACTTGAAGAATAGCTGGGGCAGGGTTAGGGAATAGAGCAAGTATCTCTGAGAAAAACATTTAAATATGCGTATTTATTTTTCTTTAGATCCACAAGAAATTTAAGACTAAAGCCTTTTCATACTGATTAACCCTGTGCTGCTGGTGATTCGTGTTAGTAAGAAAAAGGCATGAACTTCAGAACTGCTTTTCTCTGCAAAACGTGAAGCAAAATCTCCAGACCACAATCAGAGGAAAAGGAAAGAAAGTGGGAGGAAAACTCATTAAAAGGTGAATAATCACAAATTAATTGAACACAGATCTTCACATGAATGTATCCCCTCTCACCTGCAACTTACTTTCTTCCCTTCCAACCCTCTATGAAAACAATTGAGAGATGGCTTCCACAACCCAAGTCTGGATATTGCACCCCATATGTTTTAAATATGTACACACCATAAGGTCTAGAGTTACTGTTGCGCATTTATAGTAGTCCCCACTGTACACTAGGTACTTGCCAAGCACTCAAGAAGGAAGATTTCTGCTCCAAGGCATTTGCCATCTAAAAGCAGTGACAAAAGTTGACAGAGGGTAGGGGAGAAATGATAGGCAGTTTACATATAGTCAGCTGGACATGACAGAAGCAATTTAAAGACTAGATGGGAAGAGGTCCTGCAGGTGAACTCCAGAGGTCCTGCTGGGCATCTGGAGTCACATAGATGAAGTCACAGAGGCGGCTGTGGAGCAACCTGACAAGGAGAAAAGCAGGCTGTCAGCATGGGAGTCCACCTAACTGAGCAAAACAGATTGATTTTATTTTTGAATAAAGGCGCTGTTTAAATTGGATGTCTAAATAAAACAAAGTTCCCTATTCAATCTGACATTATTTTGTGCGGAGACATTGCTGTGAAATTTGAACCATTACTTTTTTTCAGCTGAATTTTCACCAGCTGAAGTCTACTTGTAACTAGCTCTTCTTCTGCCGAACATTTTCCTCCTCACAAATCCCTTGTGCTCCCTCTTGTTCACGGACAAATGTTTTGCCAGGAGAGGAGCAGCTACACTACCTCAAGCCAGAGACTTTTGTGTCCATTACCCATAATGCCTTAAAGTGGACAAAAGATTTCTGAAACACACACTGAGACACACCACAGGAGAATAGTTAAAAGAAAATAGAGCATCTTTTCAGTCAAAACATCCTGCGGTATCTCCACATAATGCATCATGGCATATGACAGGAAGAAGATGACATCTCTCATCACTAGTCAAAAATAAAAACCATGTCAAGTATGAATTGCCTTTGAAAAAGAAAAAAAAAGCTGTACATGATTTCCATGGTCAGACATCCTGGAAAACCTCCAAAAAGGGGGGAAGAAGGAGGGGAAAAAAGAGAAGAAAAAAAAAAGAAAGAAGAAAAAAAAAAAGAATGTTATTGATTTCCTCATTGGGAATGTTATATAACCTTCATATTTTATTAAAAAACTGTACTCTCACTTTGTGAAAGGTCCTTTAACACATTATGTCATTTTGTAATACAATAGTTCTTCAGCTCCTTCCAGCCCCATCTCCCCGATGTCTTCTCTCAACTGTAGTTATTTTCTTTGCTTTTAGAAAAATATTTGTGATAAAATGTTTGTAAGTGTTAAACAAAGGGGTGCACTTTAGTGCAGCACAAGTTAATACAGGCATCAGGTGACACTCAGAACATGCTGACATATTTCAAGGAAAACATGGTATCGCTTCAGTTTAAAACCTTATTTTTTTTGCCATGAAACAACAGACGTTCATAGGCTTTGTTTCAAGGATGCAAAACTTTTTTTTTTGTCCCTCATAATAGTAGATTCCAGCTGCAGGACTTTTTCCTTTACCCTTTCCTACTTCTCCACTTCTCCCCCTCTTCCCCTCCGTCTCTCCCCCTCCTTCCCATCCGGCATCTACTCACGCACACATACTCTCTAACTTTTTGTTTTTAGTAGCGGCTGCCCCATAAGAAATGCTATCCAACAGACCTGGTGCCTGTCACCGCTTCCCATCACATGCCTGGTAATTAAACTCTGACTGATTTATTGACTGACAGCCAACAAATCCCAACCCAGTTTTTATGATATACATGCTTCCCCAGGCTAAATTCACTCAAACAACAGCCCAGCTGAAAAGGAGGAGGAAAGAGGGGAAAAAAAAAAGAGAGTGATAGAGAAAAAGCGCTACACACACATACGCGCAAGCATACACACTCACATACAAAAAAATCTGGTATTGGTAGATGAAGGGGAGACATTTTGCAAAAGGGAAAAAAAACTCAGCACAACATCTCTTTCAAATCCAGACTTGGAAAGGGAAGGAGGTGGGGGAGGAAAGAAGTAGTAAACATCATTACTTCAGCTTTAAGATTCATTTGAAACGTCTCACGTACAAAAGAGCTCTGAAGGGGAAAACAAGACGTTCTTGCAGCTAATATTACAGTCAAGTTCCAATTTTACCTAAGGGAAAGCAGCTTTATTAAAAGTCATGACTGAAATTGCGTGACAGGTGCCAATATTCTCCACCCTGACAGATGTGTCAGTTTGCGAATGCCATTTTCTTGTCAGCGGTCCCTAGATGGAGTTGCTCCCATCACCATTTGTCTCTCTTCCAGCTAGATCACACATGCCCGTCGCTTGCCTCCAAGCTGCGCTGCGTTGTTTGATATGTGGAATCTTCACAATGAGACTTATTAAAAGACAGTCCATTATTTTTATTTAGAGCATTTCCAAAACAAGCAGAGCGCACAGAGATAATTTAAAAATTGTGCGGCGGGTCATCGCCAGGCCAGAGCGGCTCAATTGGAAATGCATAAGAAAGCAGTGTCTCCCCCGAGCCCCTCCTCATCCCTCAGTTCATAATGAGGTTGATTTGAGTGACATTTAACCCTTGAATAATGGCCCTTCGAGTCGGCAGGACTGTATAGCTGTGCTCCTCAGAGGCAGTTCAGCCTGAAGGATTAATCCTTCTGATTTTTCCTAAATCTAACGCATCCCCCCCCTCCTTCTGCTCTCCTGTTTTGTTACAGGTGGGCTTCACAGCATACTGCTAGATGTAAAATACTCTTGATCGTCTGTATTTATAGGCCCTTTTCCTCCTCCTGTTGGTTTCAAACACAAAGAAAAATGGTATCTCTCAATCGTGCCTGGTATGAACAGCAGGTAAAGCTGCAGCAGACTCCTCTCCAGCCTCTGATGGAAAATTATTACAGATGAAATGATTCTGTAATGGAAATGGTAATAGGAAAGTTTCATTCTAAAGGATGTTTGTGCTAACATGAGAGGCTATAATATGTGATGGATTTGGATGCAGGAATAAGTGTGATCTCAAACTGAATTTTACTTCATCATTTCTAGAGATGGCACTGGGGGACTGGAGGAGGGCTAATGGACAGTGCTTGCAAACATTGCCAGGTGGAAGGACTTAAAATACAAAATTATTGATGTCTTATTGTCCCAGGCCAAGTGGCATAGCAGGTTGTTGCTTCAGCATTTCTTTCTTAAGTATATGGATGCTAATTCTTCTGAGGCTGGAATTAGCTCTTCAGTCCTGGTGAGTATTTGTCACTCAGGGAAAGATGAGTGGTTAAATTGCAGCTAACTCTTTGTAGAGGATAGGAAGTTGCTTTTACTTCTTGTGAGGAAGCAGCATTTATCTCTTTGTCCCTTCTTTCGCACAAGACATGGTCTGAACCTTTTTGCTGCCTGTCAGAGAAGAGTTTATCTTTGTTGCCATCACAGGTAACTCTGAGCAGGCTGCAGGCAAAGCAAGGCTGCAGACTGGCCCCGGCATCAGGTACCTCTGGCTGCCCAGAAGCACCAGGGTCCCTGCATGCTCCTTTGGATCGTGCCCTTCCAGGTACCCCTCAAGCTTTGTCTCAGGCCTCTGTCAGCTAGTGGCAGTCTGGGATGATCTTTCTTCACAATATGAGCAGACCCCAAAGCTTTGGGGGACAACAGCTGGACTGAAAAGCATCATAACAACGTTTGACAGGACCTCTGTCAAAAGGCTCCCTCTGGAGCAGAGAAAGCAAGGAGGGCAGAAATACTGGAAAAGAAAGAACTGAATAAACTAGAGATTGGTTGTATCACTTCATGTCCATGGAAGGCACTCTGATACCGTTTGGATTGATGATGTTTTACAAGAATCTGAAAGGAAATATCCCGTACTCTGCCAGCCTTGCACAATCACCTGGAGGGCCAAGCGTAGATCTTTCACTCACTAGTCTGTCACCCTTTCCCAGGAGCAAGCCTTTATAAACTTAAGAATTATAACACCATGACCAAAACCTATTTGTGAATTTTCTTCCTAAGCTGGGAAAATAAAAAGAAAAGAAAAAAAAAAGATGGGCTGCCACAGGAATATTTTCTCCCAATTTTCCCACAACAATGTCTGCAAAGCTGAAACCACTGTGCTGAGGGCAGCTCCAGAAGCAATTCTACCATAGTCCCAAACAAGCAGCTCCAGGACAGACAAGAAACATACCAAACTCTTCCTACATTACACAGCATGTTAGTATTTCTCACAGGGGAGGGAGGGACGAAGGGTTGAGGAAGGAATACAGAAGAATACAGGGAAAGAGATCAGTGTGATGCTCATTTGGTTAATTTGTTTTATTGTTACATGTATTAATCTTCTCTTCCAGATTCCAGGAATCCATTCTTCCTCTTAAGCTAAAGAAATAAATAGGCAGCTACCATCAAAAGCTGGAGAAAAGAGAATGTTTCGGCACAGTGCTCTAACAGTCAGAAGCTGCGGACTCAGTTGATAGAAGAAAGAAAAGAATCTGCAGGTGAAAACCTTCTGCAAGGCAGGGCAGCAGACTTCACATGACTGTGAGCATTAATGTAGCCTGTTCAAATGACTGTAACTGCTGCGGCATATCTGCTCCGGAGTCCATCTTTCAGGCAGGATCAAGGCTTGTAGGTCTTAATAAAGTCAAATCAACTCATAGGAATGAAATAATAAGTCTGGGCAGCTGACAGATGCTAATGAGCATGCTTATTTAAACCACCAGCAAAATCCAGTCGAAAACCAAGCAGATATATAAAACTCTGGACTCAATCCTTTTTATTTGGAGAGAGATAATTAGGGCCCATAGGACATTTTCAAGGAAGATATTTGGGATGCTGTATTAAGAGCCCATTTCTGAGCATGATTAACCTTACTTACTACAAGAGAAAGTCTTCCTGGTTTTAATCACAGAATGTAGTTAGTTACCTGTATTTACAGAATCAGATAATATGGGCAGACAATGGAAAGTACAAATAGGCGGAAAAGGATGGGGTGATGAAGATCTGTGCCAAAAGCATTACAGTTGATGAGTCCAGGGAGACTTACATATGTTATCAGTGGAAAGACCTAGGCAGTAGATACACATCTGCAGGCTTTTTGGGGTTTGGAGCTGTGTACAGATGCACACCTAATGGCTATTTTAAATGTCACCTTGACAGTAAGTGAGACTATTTGCTGTTGAGCCTTGCTTGTGTTGAATATAAGAAAGCATTTACATTACTGACTCCAAAATCATATTCACGTCATGAAACAGTGAAGCCTTCAATAAGTCCAAGTCCATCAGGGTGACTGCAGCCAGCAGAAAACAAGATTTACACACTGGCAAAAATGGAAATGATCCCTCTTCCCCCTGTGCCTCCCCCCAAGTATTTGCACTTGCAAACTACTGGCCTTCAGCTGCAACATGGAAATAACTCAGATGGTAATAATTCAAAGGAAAACATTTGCTTTTTGTAAAAAAGCTTCATCATTGGGAAAGTACTGACTTGGTTTCTGCATGGCTTTCCTTACCCCTGTGACATGTTGACAGAGAAAGTTGAAAAAAGTGTCTCCTTTCCCAGGAAAGCAGAGCAGAGATCAACTGTTAGGGCTTGGTGGCCCTGGTGCATGTGATTCATATCTCGTGGTTGCTGGTTTAAGGAAAAGAAGGATGGTCCTGGTGATATAGACACATTTTGATCTTTCTTGTCCTGTGTTCCAAGGGTTTTATTTCTCTGCTCTTCAAAGTGACTATGTCAGGAAAAATTGCTGCCACTTCTGTTAGCAAGCAGGCAACCTGCTTTGGGGTAACTTTTTTTCTCTTTCTGCACCACTTCTTTATTTCTTTGTTCTGCTACAGTGCCAGGGAAATCTAGAATGCTATATACATTAATACCACTGGCTTTTCTTTCCCTTTTTGGCAATCACTAAGAAGAATAACACTTCATGTGGGAGACAGCTGTTCAGATATGCTTCAAGTGAAGTTAAGTTGATATGTATACATTATTCCCCACTTTTTCTTTCTCCTTTTTTTTTCCTTTTGTCTGCATTTGTCTACAGACTTTGAAAAAGAAAAAAAGAAGACGTCAAAAATGTCATAAAAGGCTCAGTGTGATTCTTCAGATGGCCCTCTTGCTTCAGTAATCGAGGATTTCTCTTGCCTTTGGTCAATTTGCATTCACCTGTTCACTATTTCCTAGTCACTAGTAGGAAAGCACTCCAGATTATCGATTGCAACCTCAAAAGGTGTGGGTAACTACTATGGGACTCTCACTAGAACTGAATAACTGCATTGGTCTCCAGACTGGAGAGGATCTGGAGTGAGTGAAGGAAGAAAATCAGGAAAAGTAAGTAAGGAAAGAAAAAAGGATAAAATGAAGCTGTGCCCAGCTTTGGATCAAGAAAGACAAAAGCCATCTTCTTAAATGGACAGAAAAATAATGGAAGTAAAGAATCTAAATTTCTACAGTGATAAAAGATACTGATTAAGATATCCAAGCCACCTTAAATCAGTCTATTTAAACAATCTGAGAAAAACAAAACTCAGAGTCTCTATCTATCCTATATAGCAGTGGTTTCTTATCACTAATTTTAAAAACTCTGTTGGTTTTCACTACTTTTGAATAAGATGAATTCGGCCCAATAAATCTTACTAACACTTATTCCTTGAAGTCATGGCCTAACATCTGTCTCAAGTTCCTTTTAAGTTTCACCTTAAGTGAATTTCTTGAGTTTCAATAGCTGCTTCTTGATAACTGCAACATATTATGACAAATTTAACCTTTCAGTTACTGATCTTCACAAAATTGCATAGAAGAGTAATCTTCAATGATTTAGAAGGGATTTTAAAATTTATGCTAGTATTTTTTTCCCCTTCAACAACTATCTGAACATAGCCAGTGATTTGATTTGGCTTTAAAATCAAAGAAATCTAAGACTGTAAGTATGGCAGTATATTAAAAAAATCCTTCATCTGTTTTTTAGGCTTTTCTATTTAGTGTTGCGTCAACAAAATTGTTGATGAGGCGTTGACCTGTGGCTAACCTGGTGTGGCCTTCATGGAATATTAATGACTTTGTCACTCTCAAACTCAAGCCAAAGAAATCCTTTAAACTGTCACATAATATTAAGCATTATATCAATATCACATTCTAGATGCACAAATGCGTATTGAAGTCTCAAGCTGATGGACACACACATGTGTCTGGGCCTCATCAACCATTTTGGCCACAATGCGAAAGATGAAGCTGAGCAATTCTCAAGCAATAAGCATGACTGCCTAATATTTAGAAATAGTTGAGCCACATTTTGGCTGCAGTACTGCACAGGCACTTAGCATGAGGAATGGAAAATGTCAGCCACAGTGAGTAAAGTTTATTAATGTTTTGAGCAACTGGAAGCTTTCCTACAAAGTTGAGAGTTAAGCAACACTGAATAATAAGTGTCACTATACAATCCAAATGGTCCTGATCGTTTCCGTTTTGAGAAGTCGGAAGTAGATGTGCTTATTTACTGTTTGTCGACTCTGCCCATTCTCCCAACTCTTGGGATTAATCCCACTATAGTGTGTGTACTTGTGTAACTTGGCACACATCAGACCCATCTTTGAGACAAATTCTGATCATATATTCTCCTTTTACGAAGGCATCTGAAAGCCACAAGGTACATCTCTCCTCATCTTTTCCAAGGTTATCATCAGGTGACGAGGAAATCTGTGAGTTCTCACTAGAAGGTTCTGTCTTCAGGAAAAAGCTGCCAGAGGCAGTAGTTCTTTTAGCTGCTGGCACTGTCAATCATACATGTATGTTGGTTCTGTGTCTATGTCCTGTAATTGTCACCTGGTGTCTTCACAGCTTCTCAGAAGGCTTATTCCTTACTAAGCTCTCATGGTGGTTCTTTCTCCACTTGTGTTACATGGATGAAGCTCGAAACCCAAACTGCTACTGTGGGTGATGGAAAGCTAGTGTTGATGGTCCCAATTGCCCGATGAAATAGCTTTGCTTATTTCTTCTGTTTGGATCCTGTTCATACCTAGAGTTACTGGTTTTACCTGTAATCTCAGTGACCTATTTGTTGTCTCCTATACACGTTGAAATTGTTGTATTACTCTGGTTTCTTGAAAGCTGCCTGATTCAGTCTTCACCAAGGATATCTGGAGGTGCCTAGTGGTGAACTGAGGGGGAACAGACACTCTTTAAGCCTGACACTCTGCTCCTGGCTGTCCTAAGCCCTGTTGCCTGTTGTTGCTGGGCATGCACAGCTCAGCCAGTCAGAAAATGAGGAGATGTGCAAGAATGTATCCAGTCTGCAGACCTCCTTCCACCCTTTCCTTATGTCTGGAACAGAAGGGGCACCAAACAATATCTACAAAGGCTGGTAGGCCTTGATGGCTTGGTACCCCAACAGCTGAGCCTCTGTGGTCTAAACGCAGAGCTATGGCCACTCTCCTGAGGTGCCTCCTTTTGGGACTGTGTTTTGACTCTACCAGGTCTGTCTACTGCCCTGCACAACTGTTTTTTTTGTTCCATGCCTTCTGCTGGCCCTTACATTAGGAAGCCAGGCGAGAAGTCCAACTGTATATAAAGGGGAAAGCAGAGTCAGGATCAGCAGAGACAGCAAACAAGCCTGAGAAGCAGGGAGAGTCTGGAGTGTAAATAAAATCAGTTTTTTAAATATAGATGGTGTAGGCAGGCTGGGGAAATGCCCAATATCAAATTAACAACTACACAAAATATTGAGGGAGCAGAGACGTAACATTTGATATTTAAAAGAACATTTGTGGGACTGAAAAGCATACAGTGTCCTTCCAGTCTGGTTTAGAGAGGTATGGGATATGTGAATATATCACTAAAACAGATAGTAGCCATATTTTACTGAGACCACCATACTGGTTTGATTGCAACATAAAGAAAACCAGAGTGTCTCTGTGTCCACCAGAATTTCCAGAATAGATGTTAGAAAGCAGGTTGCTGTAAGCAAGCTTTTCCGTCTTAATCCCAATTTACTTCAGGCTTGCCACTTCCAAAACCAAGAATAACATAACTTTATAAAGATCTTCATAAAGATATAAAGATTATGATTCTTTCTAATCACAGCGCCTACCATGTTCTCTTCACCACCCCTATCTGAAGCAGTGCACTTCTTTTGTTCTCCCCCAGGAATGAATAATACTTTTAAAGTACTCTGTGGTGCCACAAGGCTTGACAGAATTTGTTCAGAGCTGCAGACTCCCCCTGTCATTTATGGATGTGGTTCCTTTTATGGAGTTCCCTGTATCTTCTATGACACAAATGGGATCCTCCATGATATAACAAAACTATACATGGAAGGGCATAGGGGAGACTAAGAGACAGTCTAATAAGGGATAAAGTTATTGAAAAAGAATTGGAGTATGAAGCGTATGAACTACAATTCCCATGAGCCATTGGAACAGCATCTCCAGAATAAAATTAATGCTTTTCAGCTGAAAATGTCTTCTTTTTCTTTTGCATTTTTGGATTTTCTCAGGGGGAAGGGGGAAATAATTTTCTGACAGGCACTAATTGTTTCCCATTTTATTTTGGCTTGTGAGCAGATCTGAGTTAAAAGGGCTAAATGCAGACATTCTGCTATTACAGTGTTATGCTCATTCAACAGTCAGTCTTGTTTTACTTGCAGCAAAATGAGTTATACCATATGTGTTTGAAACTGGTAACCAAACAGAGCAGGCTTTCAAGCAACCCTAAGCTAAATTATAAATCTTTTTTGCATCTTTTAAATAAAAAAAAAAGAATTCTTCAGGCACAAAATGAATCAGTGAAGTACTTGCTGCTTGGGCTTAACAATAGCAGTCTGCCTGAGAAACCCAGGCACACTAGTAAAAAATACTAAGCAATATAATTACACAGCCTGACTGTTTTTTAGGATTCTACAGGATTTTAAATTTCATTTGTATGTAGTGTAATAGAAGCATATAAAATAATTTAAATTAATTGTTTCTATTTTCCATTTAATACTATTATCTAATTATTATATTATAGATATTATGTTCTCAGTGTTATGCAGTATGTGTAAAACCTGGCCATTAAACAGGACCTCACTGATTAATGTACTATACAAACATGTTACGATACCCTTGGTTACATTTTTAACCCTGAATTTCTAAATTTCACAAAAAGATCTCATCAAGAGAACAAGAGACTTCTAAAAAAAATTCTGTAGTATGAGACCTTATGCTTAAATGATGGCTTCTTCTTGTCCAAATCTGCACTGAACTCAGAGAGTTGTTAACATCACTTGATCTCCCACTCTTGCAAAATTATTGGTCCAAGTTTCTAGTTTTGCACTATTAATGCGTAACTGGAATCATGCAACCTGGTTTGGTGATATAATCAAAAAACCTTTGCATCTTTAGATACTCAAAGGTTGGTTGAAATATTCATCAGCTCCGTCCCCTTGTGGGAGTGGTAATCAAATGTTATCACCAAATTGGAAATGCGTACAGAATTGACATGGCTGGCTT
>JANHGB010047403.1:0-11917 GCA_026283785.1 Coracopsis vasa
CAGGTTGCCCAGAGAAGCTGTGGCTGCCCCATCCCTGGCAGTGTTCAAGGCCAGGTTGGACGGGGCTTGGAGCAACCGGGTCTAGTGGAAGGTGTCTCTGCCTGTGCAGGGGGTTGGAACTGGATGAGCTTTAAGGTCCCTTCATTTCTGTGCTAAAATGCATTTAGTTCTGACATGAAATTTTAGTTCATTGCAAAGGAATACATTTAGCACTTCCCTGTAATCTTCAGTGGTGTATACAAATGTAAAAAAAGGCATAATCCTTGTAGTATGAAAAACCCAAGTATGACCCAAATGCATCCAAGTGGGGCAGGAACAAGAAGACACAGAAAAATACTTACAAATATATCTTTCCATATCTCAATATGAAATAAATAAAAAAATCGGTGCAATTCACCTGGAAATTTTGCTTGGGAATAGTACAAATCTTCTATTTTACACATTGCTCAGTCTTGTACCAGAACATCCATTCTAAAATTAGTTACATGGAGCAAAACTAAGCTAGAACCCCAGCAAGGGTAGTTCTCCAATTTGTATCCTTTGCCATTATGTAATTCATAGCAACTGGCATTTCAACTAATTATTTTGACAATATACTCTTTGAAAGTTTTTGTACTAAGACACTGTATTTGTTCAATGCCTTTTACACAAAGACAAATCATATTTTTGTTTTTATATTGTTGATCCACAGTATCTTAATTTAGATTCTGACTTCCCTTCTTGTCCCCTACCCAATTCTGTGCACCAAAGGGTATGAAGTTTCTCTAGAAAATCAATTTCCGTGTGCTTACTAGTAAGTGACTTAATTATTTTTATTCTCTTCAGTAGGTGTTTTGTTGGATTCTTCTTCATGCTTTGTTGAGCCACTCTATCCCTTTAATGATGGGGAAGAATAGAATTAGTAGCTAGCTACTTCTGCTTCTCTCCAGTTTTAAACTAAACTATGGCATTAATCTCTCTTTCACAAGTACCTGATGTGGTTTGTGCAACAAGTACTCATATAAGTAAACGTTTTCTCTCACCTTTTTTATCATGTTGTGTGACAGGAAAAAACAATAAAATTAGGAGACAGTTTTGTCAGCAGGGCATGTAAGTGCCTGAACCTATAGTCAAGGTCAAGAAGGAAGATGCCTGCACATACTCTTGTGTGATTAGAACCCAATATCACTGTTTTTGTGGATAGAAAAGGAGATTATTATTTTCACCTTCTTGATTCATGTGCTACTTTTTAGTATAATTTCAAAATAGGATCAAAATGTGTAAGTCAAAAAGAGAAATAAAAAGGAAGTTATGTTTCTGTGAATCCCTTAAAAACCATGTGATTGTGAAGAAAAATAACCTTCTGATCATCTGAATGTTTTCTCATTGGTGTTAGCACTTGCTAATTCCACACTCATATTTACAGCTTTGCAAGATTTTTTAAGAACCTCATTAATGGCTTTTCAAGCACAATAGTGTGTGATTTTGCCTTCTGGAGAATGTAGTAAGAAAATTATCATTTTCAACAGGAGAAATATGGAGACTCCTGCAGTCAAAGATTTCAGTAGACATGTTCTTCTGTGGCATAGATTCATCCTGATCAGAGCATTACTCATTAACGTGGTGCTGTGAATATCTGCAGGTCTGGACAACATTCTGTGCACAAGTTTTGACCACTTCCAAAGGTTTTGCTAAAGTCTTCTATGATATTCATTTTGGATTTTATACGTAATACGGTTACCATAAATAAATTTTAATGTATTGCATGTTTTCTAGTCAGTATTAAGTCTCTGACAGTGAACAATACTTGGTGTTTCAGCAAAGGGAAAATAAATGATAATATATTAATTTGTGACCTAAATCGTGAGATCTGGCAACTCACATTAGTGCCATACCAGTGCTCTTACTTCTCATAAAGTCCAAGTCTAGCAAAATCCGTTCTGACAGTAAATATCTGTTTTGAGTACAGTTTGATTTCTCCACTGGCTTACATTCTGAAAGATCATAGAATCACAGAGTGCTTTGGGTTGGAAGGGTCCTTACAGGTCATCCAGTTCCAACCTCCTGCTACGAACAGGGACACCTTCCACTAGACGAGGTTGCTCCAAGCCCCATCCAACCTGACCTTGAGCACTGCCAGGGATGGGGCAGCCACAGCTTCTCTGGACAACCTGTGCCAGTGTTTCGCTACCTGTGTTCAACAAAATAGGCTGGTGAAAGGCAGTGTGATGAACTGGTTGGTTTTAGAGGCTGGCTCATGGTGCAGAATCTAATACTCAGGGTTGCTTTTGCTTGTTTGATTACAACAGTGAAATCTCAAGGCCATAGACTGCAAAAGAAAAACTTATTTTTGTAAGGCAGCTATAACCTGCTGAGGCAATTCTCTGTGCAAGTGCCCAGAGAAAGTGAAATGCCTTAGCAGGGTGCTAACTTTGAAGCCTACAAAACAATTAATAAGTTGTTCACTCACAGTACTGTTACTTTCTCCACCAAAATTGTCCTTGCTCACTCTATATACCCTTTGCTGTCCTCTATCTGATTCTTGGCTTGCAAAGTGTCTTGGGCAAGGACCATCACCTGGCTGTCCTATATGCAGTAACTCTCAATCCTAGGAAATATTGCAGTCAGTGTGAATGAGACTGGGAACAATGCAGTAATAAAGACAAGGGGTTAAGGTTAGTATTTTTTATCTCCACTTAGTTGTTATGGGGTATCTAGTCATCCACTCTCCTCTTTAATATACAAGAGAGTAGTTCTTGTCTTACTACAGACTACAGGTGCAACCATGTCAATAGATTGAAGTCTATTGTTATTAAGGCTAGAGGTAAATGAGATTAAGTGTACCAAATGCAAGTTCCAGAGCTGCTGTTTGCAGGTTTTGTTTAACAAGGATGACTTCATTAGGAATGCCAGTGTAGTTTATCAGCAGTAGTTCATCACAGTGCTTGAAGAATGAAGAGATGAAATTGCTAAAGCTTGTGGGAACTATTTGTTGTTTCTGTATGTTATGCTACCTAGAAGTTGCAGTCAATTACCTCACGTTAGAACTTTGAAAAATGTGATTAAATGTAAGAGGATGAGGTTAAAATGCAGAAGGCTCTTATGTTCAACTCAAGGAATAATTTAATCCTCGTAAGTTCAGTGATAACAGAAAACATCAGACTAGTTTTATTTCCATTTGCATTTATAAATAGCTGTTGCAGGAAAGTGACCTCTAGGTGACCATTTGTATGTATTTCTGTAGTATGCCTCTTCTCATTATTATTTCAGAAATTACAAGCCTAGCACATTGCATATATTCAAAATTAGCTTCTAATTCAGAATCAGATTGCTGTTTGCAGAAAAGTTACCAGCAACAGAGAAACCCCCCACTCATCTCTCCAGTACTGATGCAGCTGTATTTATAATCTTGTGGGTTGTATTGTGTGTATGATACAATCCATTGGATCCCTTTTCATTGCTGTTAGTATATATAATGTGTTTCCTTCCTGCCTGTCTCTCTGTCTCTATCTGTCTATCTGTCTTCCATTCCCTTTTGTTATGGCAACAGATAGCAGTCTAAAATATTCAGGGTATAAGAGAACAATCCAGTGGCACTTCAGACACAAGAGCACTCCACATTTGTAGATCTTGTCTCATATTCCCATCTCCTGTATTACCAAACATTCTTACCTCAAAGAGTTCAGGATAAAATCCAAACTCTGCTTCATCTCTTCTTCACTGTAAGTATATATACTTTTTATATAGGGATAAAATTCTTAACAGATTTGCTTCCTTGTAAAAGTAAGCATCAAAACTCCGCAATTACTGAAGGAAATAACAGGAAATTGAGATTTCAGGCTGCTGTCTCAGTCACAAATGCCCAGTTCAAATATTCATGAATCTATGAAGCAGATAAATTGTTCTGCTATGTTATAAAATAAATCTCTGGTCTTTCTTTTGTGTATGCATGCAACAAACATTTACAGTCATTTTGTGACCTAGGCAAGATTATTCATTTCCACTTGAACCAGCTATTTCAAACTATTTGTGAACATTTCATTTACCAGAGGAAATGTGACATTTTCCTTTTTACATTAAAAAAAACCCAAAACTGGGTCATGGAGTGATTTTTACAGTCATAACTTTTCATTTGATTGCTTGGATTCTCTTCACTTGAATGAAAGACAAGTGTTAATGAGAAGCATAAAAGTCCTTGACTGTCTTTCTAAGCCCTGGGAGGCATGAGTGCTGCTTGCCTTTTCCAGCTGCTTTCTTTGCTTTTTTTCCTCTGCAATGTTTTGGCTGGAACTTCTGTGCTTCTGCTGAATCTCTGTTCCTTTTGGGACTCAAGGTGACATGAAGTAGTGGTTGCAATGCTTTCAGGTAAGAGCATGAATCACTGTCTGAAACTCTCATGCTCAACTCTGAGGAATCCGACATGAATACTGTGATTCATGTTATAGAACATGCCAAATGAAAATGAGTTGCTTATCATTAGCATCTTGTGACATTGCACTGCTCTGAGATAAAGCAAGTCAGCTGTATCCCTGTCCAGTGTACATAAGAACATGTGTTCTAATGAACTTATCATTGTAGATCTTAATCATAATGTAGGCCTGAAATGAACTTATCATTGTAAACAGAAATTGGTAGTAAATGGAGAGTATGAGGTGGTTCCAGCTGAAGACCCCCCATTCCTGACCCAGCAGACATATAGTACTGAAGCACAGAAGGATCATGAGAAGACTCAGTGATGCAGTGAAGGCTGAACAGATTGGGATTTAAAATCCCTATTTTCACACGTTGTGTAGAAGTCAAGGGGTGTGGAGTATGTGAGTTGTAGAAGCCCCTTGCAACCTTGCAGATTGGACTAGATGATCTTTAAAGGTCCCTTCCAACACAAACTTTAAATCTGTGACCTGCAAAAGTGGCCACTGCCCCTTGTGTCCTTCAGAAATATTTCCATCTTTCTTGCAGGAAGATTATTTTGCCAAAAAAAAAAAAGTAGCCTTTTTTTTTTTTTTTTTCCTTCACACAACCAATTCAGCTGAATTTCACCCGTAAACTGAAGCACAATTTTATCAACCTCGCTTTGGGCTTCCCTTTCCGTGATTTTGGAACGGCAACTTGTTATTTTCTTACATAATTCAGTCCCATGTTTTACCAGAATATGTTTCCTTTCATTTGTTGATAAAGGTCAAGGCCAGTGTGCCTCTGGATTGCTAAAGCCTGTGGAAGTCAGCCTGACAATGTAGTATGCCTGAGTCTGATCAATCTGACCTGGGCAGCGGCATGTGCTTACTCCCTTCCATTCCTGAGAACTAGTAACTCTGATGCCCTAAAGATAGCCATTTGAGTGTCTTCAGTGTTTATTGTTAGGATTTTGTCAAGCCTGCTTCTCTTTTGTGCTTTAGTATACAAACAAGGCCAAAAATGTCAGAAGCAGAGTCCTTTTAGAGGAAGTATTTTCACATCTGGAGAAGAGAAGCTGTGTGGAGACCTCAGACCAGCCTTCCAGTATCTGAAGGGGCCTACAAGAATGCTGAAGAGGGACTCTTCATCAGGGACTGTAGTGATAGAACAAGGTGTAATGGGTTCAAACTGAAACAGGGGAAGTTCAGGTTAAATACAAAGAAGAAGTTCTTGCCTGTGATTGTGGTGAGGCTTTGGCACAGGTTGTCCAGAGAAGCTGTGGCTGCCCCATTCCTGGCCGTGTTCAAGGCCAGGTTGAATGGGGCTTGGAGCAACCTGGTCTAGTGGAAAGTGTCCCTCCCCATGGCAGGAGTTTGGTTCTAGCAGTGACAAGTGGCCTGTTCTTGGCCACCATTTTTTCCCAGAGATTTGTCTGAGCACTTGAATGTGTGTAGCTCATGAGCAGTGAAGCTTAGAATGATGGAAAAGGCAGCCAGGAGTAGGTTGTCACCATTGGAATAATTTATCTAGCCTTAAGCCTGCTGCTAGAAGGCCATCTCAAGAAAAATAGCATTCAAGAGCAGGTGAAGGGCCAAATAAGTGGACCTTGTTGACATCCTATGACCTCCTAGCTCATATATGCTATGAGTTATAGGCTGAGAATGTCCAGTGTTAGAGTAGGTGCTCACCTCCTGGTCAGCACAGGACTTATTTCTAAATCATGTTTCCAAGCATTCCCTTCAGTTCCTGTTTAAGTCTTTGAGGACAGCTAACAAATAGAATTTAAAAATATCTCTCTCCCATTGGAAATTTTGATATTTCTACATTTATTTTAATAAAAAAAAAAACCAAAACAAGCTGAAATATTGAAATACCAAAATTTCTTGAGAAGCAAAATGTTTTGTACATATTTTGATTTGATAATGTTGATACATCCACTTTCCATATAACATTAGGCTCAGTTGCTGTGTTAATCTAACTGGAAGTCAGGGGGGTATGGACATGGGGTCAGAAACAGATTTTCTCCAGAGGCACTGTGACTGCTTAGGTCAGTAAAGAGTCTGAAGGTAGACTGACACCAAACCAAACATTATAGTTTGTTTTTATGGTAGAGAAGCGATCACTTTACAAATTTTACTGGAAATGTTATCTTGTGAAAGCCTACATCAGTGTTATGGAAAACTGTCCATTACTCTTGACAAATATCAGTTCCTAACTGAAGAAGTCATCATTTATGTATGATCACCTTACTAGCTTGTTCATAAGTCTGTGGGTGTGGAGCCATGTAGTGTGCTATGTGCTGATTTAGGAGTACCCAGTAGGCTGCAGACATGTTTGAGAATGAGGTGCAAAGTTGAGTATCAACGAGGGATGATGCACAAGGACAAATGAACTAACAACTGCAAGTTCAAAAGAAACAAGGCAGTCTCTGTATTCATTCACCTCTTTACTACAAATGTCAGTTGAAACTTTTTTTGTTGTAATTGTACTTTTTTTTTCCTTGACAATTTTCCAGGTGTCTTCACGTTATTCTTACAACCTTATAAGAGGTAAAAATGTTGTAGTCATCACTAACTAGCCACTAATCCTAATGTAAAAATAGGTTTCTTCTAGATCAGTCCCACTGAATACATACCTGCTTGATGCTAAGCAGCTGTGTAAATGCTTCACAACTTAGAGACCATAAATGGATTTTTACTAGTAGATCAGTAGTTCCTGCTCCATGATTGTGTTTGTCCCTTAATGTTAAAAAGGGTTTGTTGTCTGTGATTCTTTTAATTTTAGGGCTCATTGCAGACGTATGTACACTGAAAAAGTGAAAGTTTAATTGATGTGTGAAAAATGATTGCTATATGATAAATTCCTACTCTATTTCTTTTGTGTGATCTTGCCTATCCAAAGTCCATTTGTCTGTGGAGGGAAAGGGAAAGAGAGAGAGAGGACAGGAAGAGAAAAAGAAAGAGGAGACCGAGGCAGAGAGAGAGAGGAAGAAAGAAAAAAAAGTTAGGAAAGGAAAAGGAGGGGGAGAAAGAGAAGGGGAAATTAAGTTAGATGAGGTGAGTATAAAGTGTGCAGTAAAAAGTCTTAAAGTCATCATGACAGCTAGTCTTGCATTCTCTGAAATATTTTGTGCTTGTCACTTATGCCATTGCCTTAAATAACAATACTATGAATACATAAGTACATACACAAACACAACCAGTGGGTTAATCTTCCAGGTTGGGAAAGTGCTCAAATACCCTGGCTGTGTAAATGTCATTTTTTAGTGAGGTATGCAGAAACTGTCTTTAAACAAATGAGGCTATTGCTAGATATGAGAATCCAAATGGGAAATATTATTTAATAGTTAGAATAAAGTGATCTGTATGGTGAGGAATAAATTGGACTGCATCACAGTGACTGAGCAGAGAAAATGGGAGATGATGTGAATGTGGAAATGGTAATTTGCAGTGGGTCTTGTAACACTTGTAGCACGTATATGAACAGTGAGAACGCTGTAGGATGGTTCTACCTTTTCTTGTTTAATAAAAGATGTGCTTCAGGCATTTGCCTGACAGAGCCCTATGCAACTAAAAGTTTGCTGACTTCTGTTCTACTGTTGTATTCAGGTCAGGTTGTTTAAACAGTTTAAATAGTTAAACAGTCAGATTTCTTGTGAGCAGAGAACATGCATCTTTAGCCAAATTTCTGAAAACAGCAATTTTGGCCTCTCGGTTTTGTGACATCCTTTGCACTGTTTCATTTGACACTTAGAAATGAAATCATGTGAAATTGATGACTTTGAAAAAAAAAAAAATACAGTAATCTATTTGAAGGCATAATTCATAAGGTTGGAAGATGGAGATCTGATTTAGTTGCCAAAAATAGAAGTGAATGAAAGAGAATATTAACAAGCTCAACATCTTCTGTTGGAGTACCTGAGAGTTTATTTGGGAGTGAGAAGCTAAGTGAAGCTGCAAATTTTTCAGTGTTAATGAACACATAGCGAAAGAAAGCCACTGTGATGGCCAAGCTTCTGTCTGCAGACATCTTTTTCTTCAACAGGTGATGGCCTGAGCAGCCAGCTGGACTTAAAGTAGATGCAGATTTTTCAAAAGTCAGGAGTTGTGAATCTGAAGATTAGTTTTGGCATCCTACTGAAATGGTTTTATTGATGAGGTGGTGCTCCAGATGCTTCAGAGACTGGTTCCATCTTGTGTTTCCTCCAAAGAAAAAGAATCATTGGAGGAATTGAACACATGGAATTATGACAATGACTGCATCAGTACCAAGGTGGTGCCAGGAGCTCTCTCACAAAAAAGATATAAAAATCTGGCAGAGGGCTGTCTGTCAACTGTGGCAGGCTGTATCCTTCTCTGAGCTGCCTATGGAGAAGGAAACTGGATTTCTGGTGCTTAATTATGGGTCATTCTTTCATAAATTTTGGACTTTCATTTCAAGTTCCTTACAAGCTCTTCTACAGCTTGAGTTGCAGTTATCTTTGGGAAACAATAGGGAAAAGAGGTACAAAATACCTTTCCTGATACAGATTCATCCTGTTTTGTAGGTGTTAGGTCCTAGAAGGTTTTTCAGCTCAGTTTTACTTCTCTTAAAAATAATGTTTCCACTCACCATATACGTCAGAGTGTTGTCTTTAATAACCTGGATTTAATATTGTCCAATTCTCTACTACTTCACCCTAATGCATCAGGAAAGCATAATGCCACCAAATCAGTACAACAGGCTTTCTCTCATTTACACTCACACTGCTGGAGAGTAAATGATAACATATTTAGGGCCTCGCTGCAAGTTTCTTTCTAATCTTCTCACACTTTCACAGGAATGAGCTATATTTAAAGCTGCATTAAATCTTAATTTTTTTGACCTTTTCCTTCTATCATTATTTTCCATCTGCTTTAGTTAATCTTTGCACAGTTCTTTGGAAGAGCAAGCACCAAGTCTTGTTTTTCTTTTTCTTCTATGTGAGGGAGAAAAGCCTGACAGCCCTATACATAAGGCTGAATGAATGACTCATAAATAGTTCAAGCAATGACTGCTGCTACTTTATCATTCAGTTATATCCTTTGCATTGACTAATATGGAATTGCAGGGAGCCCTGTATATAAAAAGAGCCATGTACCTTTATTTTCTATAAGCAACAGAGGATCTAACTGCTAAGTATAAATGCAAGGAGATTCAAAGAATTGCATAAAGACAGAGAATACGTCCTAGGTGACTTGCTTAGCCTTATTGGCTTGTCATTTCTGCGGAATAGCAAACCCACTATCATGCAGGTAGATAGCACATCAGTCCTACTGACCACAGTACACATACCAAGATACAACTCATTGTGTCTATTCTACAGGTGAGCAAAGGGAGATATCAGGATGACATTAGCAGGAAAAATGTTTAGCATCACTGAGTGTTGAGCGCTTCTGTTCACATGGCTTGAGTATTTTTTATGATGGACAAGCAAGAACGAGAAGCTACTTTTGAAAACTGGTTTAGCACTTGTCCTAAGACTTTCTGTGCTATCATCTTTTTCTCTCTCCTTAAATAAGGAGATGTACTTTGGTGGGAACCTCGCAAAATCCACATTGTGCTTTTTAACATCACCAAGCTTTCTTATGCAGGAGTAAATATTAGTTAATGAACATGAACAATGTCAAAGGAATTTTCTTTGTGATTAATGGTGTGGCAGTGCATAACAACAGGAGCATTGGTAGTTTGCTGCTTGTTATCAGGGATTGCTGTTTTATTTGTACAGAACAACAGTTTGTCAGAAAACAACCTGGGCAGCACTTAGTGGCAATGCTCCAGAAAACATGTTCTCATGATAAGCAAACTATAAGTATAATAGGCTTTTCTAGTTGGACAGATTGTAGGACTTTGCTGGCCAGCATGCAGAGGAGGAAGGTTTCTTAAAGGACTCTGATGAAGCAACATGTCCCATGCTGCCTCAAAATCAGATCTAGGAGTCAGTCACACCGTAGTCATCATCACCACTGATTTTGAAGCCGTCAGTTCTCTTCTACTAGGAAGTTTTTATTGTATCTGTTGCAGAAAGTAGCTTTCCAGTGTTTGGGGATTTTAAAAGAAAACTTCTTAGGAATATACTTTTTTCCCAAATTCTGCTTCACCTCCTTTTTTATTGCAGCAAGTAGAATCTCTCTGGCAAACACAGTACTTAGATCTTCCACAGGGGGTTTCATGGAATATCTAGTAATATTCTAAGAAATGTAAGGCCTTGACATCTATGTCATGCATAGAAGCACACAGGTCATTGGCTTCTTCAGGATCATTTTATAATGCCATGTTCCTTACACATTTGCCATAGTCTGCTTTGATAGCTTCTACAAGCCTTTAGGTACCAGCTAGATCTCACTTAGGAGGCTGTACTTACCAACTTTTTATGGAAAAGACTCCATTTGAGTAAGTAAGTTGGAAAAGCCTGCTCCCCCTCTCCCAAAAACGTGATTAATTTGTCATGCTTTGCCATGACAACATGTGGACATGGAAGAGAGCAGAAGGAAGTGCACCTTGTAGAAATAATTCCGACCTTTGATACTTTACGTGCTGTGAAGGAAAACAAAGGAAAACACAAATTGCACAGACTCTTGAAGCAGCTTGGTAAGATGGTTACAGACATACAGCCTCAAGATGTGCCAGGGGAGGTTTAGACTGGGTATTAGGAAATATTTCCTCCCCAAAGCATTATCAGGCATTGGAACAGGCTGCCCAGGGCAGTGGTGGAGTCACCATCCCTGGAAGTGTTCACAAAACATGTAGACGAGGCCCGCAGTGACCTGGTTCTGTAGTGGCTTTGGCAGTGCTGGGGTAAAGGTTGGGCTTGGTGATTTTGAAGATCTCTTCCAACCTGGCTGATTCTATGATTCTATAAGGAATTTTTTGCTTTCCATAAGTTAAAAGCCAGCCAGAGTATCTCTTGTCTCTGCTTAAGTGTCTTCTGTCAGAAAGCAGAGCGCCATGTGACAGAGAATCCTTCCCAGGATAGTATGGCAGCATAGCAAGTCACACGTAATGCTGTTTTCCGTACCTGTATCTTGTAAAACATAATTTTTTACCATAAATTGATAAAAAAGTACGTTCACTGAGCGGTCTTGCCATGCCTTGGAGAGTATGTGTTAGGAAGGTTCCTAAGGAAGTCTACAGAACTCATCTGCAGACCTTCCTAAGGGAAAATGATAACAGAATTATGGCTTGGTTTGCTTACCTGGTCATGATTTAATCCTTGTGTTAGTTTTATGGGAGTGGTGTGGTCTAATTCCTTAATCAGTATCTAAAATGTTATGCTTATGGTACACTGATCCCATTTCTCTGATTAGAATCATGGAATCCCAGACCGGGTTGGGTTGGAAGGGACCTTAAAGCTCGTCCAGTACCAACCCCCTTGCCATGGGCAGGGACACCTTCCACTAGACCAGGTTGCTCCAAGCCCTGTCCAACCTGGCCTTGAACACTGTCACGGATGGGGCAGCCACAGCTTCTCTGGGCAACCTGTGCCAGCGCCTCAGCACCCTCACAGGGAAGAACTTCTGCCTAA
>JANHGB010047403.1:12017-33326 GCA_026283785.1 Coracopsis vasa
GGGCAGCCACAGCTTCTCTGGGCAACCTGTGCCAGCGCCTCAGCACCCTCACAGGGAAGAACTTCTGCCTAAGATCTCATCTCAATCTCCCCTCTGCCAGTTTAAAGCCATTCCCCCTTGTCCTGTCTCTACAGGCCTTTGTCAAAAGCCGCTCTCCAGATTTCTTGTAGCCCCTTTAGGCACTGGAAGCTGCTCTAAGGTCTCCCCTTATGGAGCCTTCTCTTCTCCAGGCTGAACAAGCCTAGCTTTCTCAACTTGTCTTCATAGGAGACGTGCTCCAGCCTTTGCAGCATCTTTGTGGCCCTCTTCTAGGGTCTCTTCAACAGGTCCATGTCCTTCTTAGGCTGGATCTCCAAAGCTGAATGCAGTACTCCAGGTAGGATCTCACAAGAGAGACATTTTGCCCTTAGTGAAGCCATGTTGGCTGTCACCATTCACCTATTTATTTTCAAGGTAAATTAGCATAGTTTCCAGGAGGATCTGCTTCATGGTCTTGCTAGGCACCTAGGTAAGACTGACTGGCCTATAGTTCCAAGCCTTCCTTTTTTCCCTTTTTAGAAATGGGGGCTATGTTTTCTCTTTTCCACTCATACGGAGTTTTGCTGAACTACATGACTTCTCAAATGTGATGGATAGTGGATTGGCCACTTCATCTGCCAGTTCCTTCAGGAACCATTTTATCAGGTCCCATGGACCTTCAAGTTCCTTAGATGGACCTTCTTCCATCTAAGGGGAACCTGATCTTCTCCTATAGCAGGTGGTTCTTCATTCTCCCTGTCCCCGCCTTTGCCTTCTGTCACTTGAACAGTGTGGCTGGAGCTCTTGCTAGTGAAGACTGAGGCAGAAAAGTCATTGAGTACCTCAACCTTGTCCATGTCCTGGGTAACCAGCAATCCCGTTTCCTTCCTGAGAGGCCCCACATTTTCTCTCATCTTCCTTTTATCACTGAAATAGCTATAGAAGCTTTTCTTGTTGCACTTTATGTCCTTGGCCAGATTTAATTCTGTCACAGCTTTATCTTTCCTAACCTGATCCCTCACTGCTTGGACAGTTTCTCTGTATTCCTCCCAGGCTATCTGTCCTTGTTTCCACCCTCTGTAGGCTTCCGTTTGGTGTTGGAGTTTTTTCCAGGAGCTCCTTTTTCATCCATGCAGGCTTTCACGCATTTTTGCCTGACTTCTTCTTGTTGGGATGCATTGCTCCTGAGCTTGGAGAAGCTGATTCTTGAATATTAACAAGCTTCCTTTATTCTGCTTCTGAAGATAACTGTTTTACTGGAAGTCACCTTCCAGGAATCAAATAGTGCAACTGTTATTCCTGTAAGATAAATTACAGTAATGTGAACACCAGGCACATCCTCACAGACCCAGCTCTCTATCAGTACAGATATTGCAGCAGTTGTCAGAGCATAATTATATTAACTATGTATTTCAGAAGTTATTCTTCTATATGTCTTTTATAGGACTGTTACATTTACTCTGTGATACTGCAACAGACTTAATAAAAGCTTCCTTTTCTCATCTTAGGGCAGCTAAACCCCATGTTGTATAATTGCAGATATTTGCATACAAACCTTCCTCAGCCTCTCTGATTTAAAAATCTGACATGAGAAATCTCCTCTGACATCATTTTATGAAACTTTAGTCCTTAACCATTTATTTCGTATTCTGTTTACATGCTGTGTTTGTAATAACAGACAATAATAAAAATATAGTATATGAAAAGTTAAATTGCATTTTAAAATATGCATAAGAATACCTAATGGGTTGAAGATAGCCTCAGGAAGTCATCTGTGCCTATATTTATCAAACCAGTTAGTGACTTTGACACCTCAGCTGCTAAAGAGGTGACCTCTTGTCTCATTTTCATGATTTCTATTAATTGGAATTGATGTGAAAGTAAGATGCTCACACCTGTGTTAAATCTGGACACACATTGCTTAGACTATGTGTTCTCAAATGGAGACAAAGCCTGTGCCCTAATTTTTTCTATTAATGGTGGCATTTTTGATCCCCTAACTGTAGCCAAGAATAGGGTGATGGAGGCACTGCATAGGCTGCCCAAAGAAGCTGTGGCTCCCCCATCCCTGGCAGTGTTCAAGGCCAGGTTGAACAGGGCTTGGAGCAACCTGGTCTAGTGGAAGGTGCACCTGCCCGTGGCAGGGGGTTGGAACTGGATGAGCTTTAAGTTCCCTTCCAACACAAACCAGTCTGGGATTCTATGATTTGGAACCTGGGTCCTTTATTCTCTTATATGAAATATGCTCTATTGTCCATCTTCTTTTATAAAACAGAGCTGATGAACTCTGTCAAAACTGAGTTATACAAATTGGCAAAGCATAAAGTGCCATGCTCTGATAAATGACAGTGGTAAAATAAACTGGCTTTTTATTGGTATTGCAAAATATCCGTTAAGCAGGAAAATGAGAAAGGTTGTTTTTCCCTCCCATAACTCTTATTCCACTAGGCAGACATCAACTAAGACCAATAGAGAGACTTGGTTCATAAACTGAAGTTTATGATGTTTTATTCACTGGCAAAAATTGCATGGTGCCTTGAGACCTCTTGACAAGGTATGTGCAGTCAGCATCACTCCACTTCTTAGAACCAGTATCATGCACAACATAATACTGTGAGGAGCAGGTGAGGTCCAAAAGAACAGTGCTTCTAGACCTGCAGAAGAACAGAGGGGGAGAAGAATAGTTAGCATATAGAAGACAAAAAGAGAATTGAAATACCAACAAAGTAAGTAGGAACTGACTTATTTTTTCCATCTCACATTTTCAGCTATCTAGTCTTATGGTGTGATCTAGTAGGAGCAAATGTTCACTTTACTGTTGTGAATACTCTTTTTCTTTCCTTATCTGTCAAATGGCTACTAAATGAAGATACAGACAACTGATAAGGATCCATCCAAAGTCCAAGTTAATTTGACAGAGCATTTTAAATGGATAGGCTCCAATATTTCAGTTGCGTATGCAGAATTTGGTGAAATGTAACACAAAATATGAGCTTAGCTGAAGATGCAGGGTGGAAACTTCCAGACCAGTAAAGTTCTGTTAAACACCACACACAGATTCAGCCTGGTGGGGTCTTAGGACAGCTCAGTTTAATTTTCTCAACGTGTGGGTAGCAACTGCTATGGGAGCTGTGAAATGGAATTGGGGCTGGGGAAAGTGAGTTGCTGAGAAGTGTTCTTGAGCACACTATCTATTGTTCTGCTCTGCCCTTCAGGATTTAATGTTCTCTGATAATCCATGGTAAATTATACACACATGAATTGTGCATATAAAATGTCAATGACATTTCATTCGTATTTAATAATTCCAGGGGTTGCCAAACTAAGAATAATGAAAAAAAAGCTCTCTTAAATCCCTAGTACCACTACCAACTAAAGACAAGAGATAAAGTAAGTTGAGTTAGAAAATTAAGTAGGGTTTGGGGGAGCTGTTTTAAAATACATTCAAGGCCAGGCTGGACAGAGCCTTCGGCAGCATGATCTAGTGTGAGGCATCCCTGCCTATGGCAGGGGGGGTTGAAACTGGATGATCTTAAGGTTCTTTCCAACCCAAACCATTCTATGATTCTATGATTTTGACAAATCTTTCTTATTCCGACTAAAGCATCACAATATAAATGAGTTGCTCCAAACTGTTTACTACGGTAATTAACTCTGCTATGCTCCAGGGTCAGAAATAGCTGGTTTATAACTGTTGCAAATCAAACTCTCTGCCACTGAAGCAGTCATTTGCCAAGAGACCATGACACCTCATCCTTTAGATGGATATTGCTTGAAAACACCCCCTTTTATTTTTCCCTGTGCAGCTGAGTGGGCATCCACTATGAAATTGTACTGAAGGGAATGGAAGTTTAACAATGCATAACCTTTATTATTCTGCTCCCAGGAGTATTGCAGTTTGCATGGCTTAGCAAGTTGCAAGCTGTAATGACAGTGCTTAGGACGGACAGCAGTGGCAGCAGCAAAGATTCAGTGAGAAAAGCAGACATAGCACAGCTTCAGAACTCACAGATATATTGCAGAGCTGTTCAGCACCTGGCTAATAGCCCCTAATTCCTTGGGGATTCTTTGTAAGACACCATTATCCGTGCTAAGGCTATTTGCTTTTAATACAGATATAATGTGAAACGCTATCAAGAAATTCAAGTGATTCAGCCATTACATTTTCAATACTTTTTGTTTTCACTATGATGCTCTATCCAGTTGAAAGGCAAGGTTAAAATACTCTGTGTAATAATGTAACTACATTTAGACCAACACCACAAAAAATTCCCTATCTCTGAAATAGAGTACAATGTCTCAGTTAGTAGGTATATCTTCATATGAACAGATGCATAGAGAAAGATAAAGTCTAGCTACAGTTAAATATCTTTAAATCAACCTAAAACACATAAGTATTTTGCATTAGCTAAAATACTTATGTATTACTAATATGTATAAAGTGAATTAATTTCATATTGGTATTCATTAGATGATGCAATAGTACTTAGCATATATAGCTTATGAATTAAACAGTGAAATAAGTTGTTTTCTGGCTCTATTTAATAGATTTTAAAATTCATTTCAACAGTGTATTCCATTAGAATATTTTACACTTACATTTTGGCTGAGCCTTTTTTGATTCCTCAGGGTGAATAGGGAAGGTAGATACGTGTATGTGCAGAGTACTATTTTCATTTGATTGCTGGGCAGGACTGGTGGCACTGCTCACTAGTTTAAACATTGGACTAGTTTTCACCAGTATTCTTTTCTGACACTACAAAGTCATAGGAACTGATAGGAAAAATCCTTGTGCTTTGCTTGGAGATAATGAAAGATGAGATGTGCAACTGGTAATGGTGCATTCAAATACTGCATTATTTCAGAAAGAGGTGATTATGATCAATTTCCCACATGTAAACGTTGGTAACGTCCCACATGTAACAATGGTAATTAGGTAACAGATCACTGATTGCATCTGATGACAGAAAGGAACTAGTGATTATAAAGGAGAGAGGAGGATGGGTAGAGGAAATAAGAGGAAGAAAAGCACACTGCGGAGTAGAGATGTCAGTGGCAGAGAAGCAGTGGGGTGAGCACATCCTGCCAAAGAAAGCTGTATTCCAAAATCCAAAGATAAACTGGAGTTATGAGATACATAAAGTACTGAGACTATCTTTAGTACTCTTTTAGCTGCCTGGGTTTTCTACTGTCTCAAATGAAGAACAGCCTCTGAAGTGTTAAGCCCAACCCAAATTCCTCATGGAAGAGGGATTTTTGCAGTATAGAAACTTTTGGGACATCACTTATGTTAGCAGAACCAACAGCACAAGGCAGCAGGAATTGGCTTCCTGACAGGGAAACAAAACCTCTGTGCCAAAGAGGTTTTGTGGCGAGAAGTGAGCTAGAGATTGGCAATGTCTGGGATCAAAGCTTCCCAGGTGAGAGGATCAAATGCAGGCGCCTACTGACAGCGCTGGTTCTGGAGCTCAGCGTGTTGTAGCAGCCTGTTACAGGTTTTGCATAGTTTTCATTGGTTGTTGTGAGGCACAGAAGTGCAGATGTTTTTTGTTTTGCTGGCATCAAATCATCAAATATGTATAGCTGCACAGAATTAAGGGCTAGTCACTTGAATAAAAAATCACAATATTAGACCTTAAAGGACTTATTCAAAGTCAAGCACTAAGTTAGTGAGAGACTGAAGAAATGTAATTCGGGAGGTGTCAGGAAAACTAAATGCCAGTTTATAGAGAGACTGTATGATTATTTATGGACATAACAAGTGCCACACGACCTACAGTCTATAAAGAAAATCCAGGCTGATAGGGGCTGGTGGAGCCTTAATTTTGCTTTGATCAGTGGAGTCTTAATTTTGCTTTGACTGATCTCAAGCAAGTGCCATAGCAATTTGCTGTTTGCAAAGACCAGCTGCACAAGTCAGAAGAGAAAGATGAGATAAGGAAAGGGTTGTCTGACAGGGGCTGTGTCCTTCCTCCTAACAAGGCAATGTGAAACAGCCAAAATTAGCTTAAAAGGAGGAAAAAAAGTAAGGTGTAGTAGCAGTATGTGTCAAAATGGAGGCAGATGAAGCAAGGCCTTATGATTGACCTTTGAATTTTAATACAAGTGACTAATGAATTAGTGGGAGCAGAAGGCAGGCTGGTGATTTTACAAGGAAGTTTTATGAGTCTTCTAAGTAATAAGAAGGCATAAAGAAAAGAAATTAATCTCGTAACTGGTAACTTAGCTCCTTTCACTCTGTTAAAAAGTCAGGCAATGGATGGAGATTCTTCTACTTGGAACTACAGAGAATAAAGGTCAATGAATTAGCAATTAGATGGTATGCACTGCAAGTAAAAATAAGCCAGTACCTAAGCTAATAGAATGAAATGCTGCTTTGCTAATATAAATTGCATTCAGTAGCAGAAGAAAGTAAATAACTTCAGTGTATCAGCCTCTGGAATACACCCAAATGTTGTTCTTCAGCTAAGGCATTTATCACACTGAAAGGATAATTCAAAGCAAGGTCCCTAAACATATGCGGGTTGGGTTTTCATTGACCTTATCATCATTTATTAATAGGAATTGTAATGAATTATTATATTTTGAGTAGGCATACAATGAGAAACTATATATAGACTAAGAATCCAATTC
This sequence comes from Coracopsis vasa, assembly GCA_026283785.1. Lineage (NCBI taxonomy): Eukaryota > Metazoa > Chordata > Aves > Psittaciformes > Psittacidae > Coracopsis > Coracopsis vasa. The sequence continues at coordinate 18,669 of JANHGB010047403.1, forward strand.
GAGTTACTGGAAAATACTATAATAAATAAAAGTTATTAATAAAAAGCAATGTGTAATAAATTATGGTAGGTTGAAATGTAATTGTAGGGCTTTGTGGATATTGAGCTGAATTTAAAGTTATGTATACTGGTAATCTAATGACTCCTGACTTTTGAACAGGGCTGCACTAATTAATCAGTTGGTAATTACAGCTGTGATTAACAGCTGTGATCACGATTGGGAACAAGTATTGATTAATTCCCCGATAATTCTGACACAGTTTAGAATAAGAGGCACTTTGCAGGATGCAGGAAGCATGATTAACAAAAGCAGTAATAAAAACACTTCACTCTCATTACAGTGCTGTCCTGGGGGAACAAGATTAGTGAAGATGGGAAACCAAGGTAGATTTGCCAAAGTAAAACAGTGTTATGCCAAAGATTGCCTTAACGAAAGAGAATTATTGGTAAAAGTAGGTACATTTTTTTATAATGATGAATTTGCTCCAGACTTACAGTCTTTATGTCCCCAGTACTGAAGTCTTTTTTCATTACAATAGCATGTTCATTTCAAACTGGACTCAGAAACTCTTTTTGTTCCCGTAAAATATAAAGTTTATACGCTTCGCAAAGTGCCATATGAATAGCAGCTCATTACCTACTCCTACAAAGAGCTACTAATGAAGGGCACAGGGAAATGAAGTATGCATCTGCTAAGCAAAGCTGACAATTCCATTCTCTTACAATGATGTCTTCAGTTCTTATTTTCTTTGTTCCACAGCAGAGCTGAAAAGAAAGCCTTGGTGAATGTTTGCAAAATGAAGATTATGCTAGCATATCTATTCAGAACCGAAGTCTTAGCTTTATAGTATCAAAAAGAGGTAGATACGTATGTCATCTGCCATCTAAGGCTTGGCATATACAGCAGGAAGCCAAGGCTCCTGTTCCTTTACAGTTGATTCAAAGATTTTCATCTAGGGCCACTGTGGGCCAGGTGCAGAAAGGACTCGAATCTGGATATATGCAATCTTAATCAGTTCCCTAGCCATCAGAGTATAGAAAGCCTTCTGGTTAACCAAGCAAACAAACAAAAAGAAGAAGGAAATACTACTACACTATTAAAAATAATGTGGAAAAAAATGTAGATGAAAACTACTTTTAAGTATGTCATTTACTGGATATCAACTTCAGGCACCATTCCTTTGTACTGTGAATGAAAAGTAGGTACGAACTGTTATATTTCCTATCTGGAAAACTAGCAGAGACAGGATTTTTTTATTTTTTTTTAGTGAGTTTCTAGCACTAAGGAAAAGAAAAAAAAAAAACAAACCCACATTTAAATCAAGGACTTATCTCCCAACTCTGTTATCTTCCAATCCAAATCATAACAGTGACTTCTAAGTCAAAATAATTTCTGTACTCAGAACTCTCACTATTCCATTACAATCTGTGTTGTTTATTATGACATTAAAGTTTCTGCTGTGGGAAGTTTAGTCCACTGAATATATGAGTGTTTAATAATTTAAAAAGAAAACTTAGTATCTGCTAAAAGCAAAAAGAGTTTAGTCACTTTGATTTTAAACACTCGTTTGAGTGGCGTGGGTGGATGGCAGGACATGGTTGACTTCTAAATATTTGAAATCAAGAGAGAAGACATCAAAAGAGTTTTAGTTCTGGTTTTTCATCCTATCCCTGGATTTCTGGACATGGCTTACCATTTTCATCCTACTCCATTTTGGGTAATTTTCACAAAGAAAGTCTCTGTTCTGCAGGTCGCTTGTGTCTCTGTGGACCCCTTTGCGTACAGAACCCCTTCAATTTTAGTAGACTTACATAGTGAGCTGTTTATACTACCCTTTAGGATGGCCAAAGCCTTGCCAATGCTATCCTCTACCCCAGACTGTTTTTCTGACATTCTTAGTATGATCCCAAAGTGGTGTTAAGTAAAGGAAGGAAAGGAGATAGGTGGGGGGAGAGAAAGAGAAAAAAGAGTCTCAGAGTTTAGCTGTGGATTTGAACTTCCCTGAAGTTACGTGTGTTTGTATCTGGGCTTCAGCACAGTTCTATTTCAGAATACACAGGAATCTAACAGAAGCAAAAAGTCCTTCTAAAATAAAATTACATTTAAAGCAGGGAAAAATTTATAGCAATAAAATAAGAATGAAATCTGATAAATGTATCAAAAGGCTTAGCACAAGATGCAGCACAATGAATTACTGCTAAAGCTTATAGCTATCTCACTTAACATTCGTGATACCAAGAGGTAAGGATTTAGACACTGAAGGATCCATTTTAGAGAGCATCTGAATCTGAAGGGAATTTTGAGACCAGTACCAAATCAGGAAACACACAACTGATTTTGCCAATAAGACAAAAGACTGAATTTTCTTCTTCTTTTTTTTTTTTTTTTAATTTATTAAATAGCATTGTTAAATAAGGTATGAACATAAGATGTGAGCAGATACTTTTGTTCCACAGAGTCAAGTTCCATAACTCTACTCTTCCATCCCATCTTCTTGTTGCTTCCCACCCTTGATGGGTGACTGTCTTTTAAAAGACTAGAGGGACTCATCAACTCTAAGCGGCATGATGCGCACTTTTTTATGCCATTCTTCAGCTAGAGACTGCAGACAATAGTAATCTAAAAAGCTTCATGTTGTAAATGTAAATAGCTTTCCTTAATGGTCTTTAGAGAATAAAAATGCTAAGAAGCACTTCTGAATTATGTAGTCCTGCACAGGACATTTGAAACAGCAGCTGACAGGAAGTGGTCTGTTCCAGAGGCAGACACATGCGTGAGGCCATCCTCAGGTGATAGCAGATGTTATAAGCCTTATCAAGGAGATGTCATTTGTGGCAGCTGATTAGTGATAACTAGACAGTAAATCTTTCCTATATATTTTTAACAGAAAAAGGACTCCAGGATGCTCTACAACATGCTGAGTTAAGTATCGGCAGCAGAGCAAGCAAATAAGCCTTTAGGCTGTTAAAGATCATAAAGGGCTTGAGCACATTTACTTCTATCCCCCACTCTGGCTTATTTTCTGAACAGGCTTAACTCCAGTTATAAATCATGTGTCTCCTCCTTTTTAGCTGAGACCATTCTCACTTCATGTGGCTTGGATACAATTTTGCAAATTTATGCTTTAGGCTGCCTACTTCAAATATAGAATCATAGAATCATAGAATGGTTTGGATTGGAAAGAACCTTAAAATCATCCAATTCCAACCCCCTTCCACTGGCAGGGATGCCTCACACCAGACTATGTCACCCAATATGTCTGAAAACAGCACAACTCCTTGGCAAAAATTGAGGGCAAGATCTATGCAGTTATTATTTCAGTAGAAAAAGTGAATATAGGTTTTCATAATTGTTTTCATCTTGCATTGAAGTATATAGCTCCTGGTGCTGCAGATTGCCACAGTGGTAACCTTCAATGGTAATATGTAGTTAAGACTTCATTGCTGACACAAGAGTAAAAAATTGTACCTTTTTTAAGATTAAAAGTTGTCTCTCAGCAGTCCTCAAATGTAACTGAAGTAAATACAACCAAACTTTGACTGACATGATTTATTTACCAAGGATATTTGATAAATCCCTACAGAAATGTGAAAGGTCAAGAAATCCTGTTGAGCTAATGTCTAGGGATATCTACTATAAAATACATTTCTCTCAGGTGATTTTTCTGCATCAAAATTCTTAATTTTAATCAAGACTTTTTCACATGTAGCAGATATTTTGCCACCACAGCAGGTTAAATGATACTATGCAAGTGCAAGTTACTATATTTAGACCCTCCTTAACGAAGTCTATATTCAGAAACTACAAAACACTGTTAGAGTTCACCTCTGAGATCATGTAAATGATGGTACAATATCTAAAGAACTAGGAATCAAGAGTAAAGATAGTTCCTTTATGACAAAATACATTTTAATCAGATTTATCAAAGTGAGAAAGCACTGAAAAAGCGCTGCTCAGTTTCCTGCAGCTTTGCATCGGAGTCTGGTTTCTACTGCAGCTGGGATTCTGTTGTCTGTGGCTCACATGTTCATTTGCAAAACTTAAGCTCTAGGTACAGGTCAGGGACCCAGGGTCTTGGCAAAGCATCTGAAAGTTGTCAGAGGTCTGCCTGAGATGAGGCTCTGCAGTTTCTGCCCTTGGGATCTGAGCTGTATCTTGGAATGGGCAGCAAGGATCCCTGTCACTCTGGATCTGGTAACCTCAAGATTCTCAAATATTCTAGCTTATTTGTAACCCAACTAGAATATCTCAGCACCTGTTTATTGTGGGGCTTTTATTCCTTTTGACTCCAATTAGGTATTGGGAATAGCTTGGAAATTAGAAGCACTGGGAACTTCTTTTTTGATTGGAGGCCTTGGGCTTCTGGCTCCCACACTCCTGTTTTGTTTAAGCAAAGCTTCTAGTTGGAAATTCTGACAATTCCTTCTATTCCTTCAAAACATAGACATCTTTCTTTCCTAGAAGGAAGAATTTTCTTGTAGGGCAGGTGACATTTCAATCAGCTCTGCTCAGGAATCCTGAGTTCTACTTTAACCACTTGGGTAGGTAGGCACAACTCTTTGTTTCAGTTTCTTTATTTCTAAAACTAGATCTCTAATAATCCTGCTTTTATTTAAAGTTTCTGAACCCAACATCCTAGAGCTGAGCTAAATACTGCTTGTACAACATCCTGAGTGAGCCCACTGCAATACCTGTATGAATGTTTGAGGTTGAATTCAGGTTCAGATTTAGTCTGAACAACATGGGGATCTGATTTCCTTCACACAGAAGCGCCGTCCAACCTGGCCTTGAACACTGCCAGGGATGGGGCAGCCACAGCTTCTCTGGGCAACCTGTGCCAGCGCCTGACTACCCTTAAAGGGAAGAACTTTTGCCTAAGATCTCATCTGAGTCTCCCCTCTGGCAGGTTAAAGCCATTCCCCGTTGTCCTGTCTCTACAGGCTCTTGCCCAAAGCCCCTCTCCAGGTTTCTTGTAGCTCCTTTAATCACTGGAAGCTGCTCTAAGGTCTCCCTGGAGCCTTCTTTTCTCCAGGCTGAATAAGCACAGCTCTCTCAGGCTGACTCCAGAGCAGAGATGTTCCAGCTCTTGGAGCATTCTGATTATCCTAAATTTCTCTTGTCTTTTCTGCTCTCAACACAGAGCTACCAAAGGAGCAGCAAAGCTTGCCCCACCAGGGAAGGCAAGCTCACAGCAAGGATCAAGCCAATAAATCAGATCAACAAGGCAAAGCAAGGTTAGGGCTGGCAAGGTACATGGTCAGCATGTCATACCTACAGTGTAGCTCAGGCAAGGACCAGGGGCCAGGGTATGAGCTCAGATACTGCTGTGAAGCCAAAAGGTGCACAGATGAAGGCTCAAGTTGAGGCTTCTCTCAGTTTTTCTCACAGCTTAGCTGGTTTCACAGAAGCCTGGTTCAAGGTGTGCTGCAGCATGGCAGACCCCCAAGGATTGTGATGGGAGAGTGTCACAGGAAGACTGAAGAAGAAGATGGGTACAGGCTGGCCAGGGCAATTAGAACCTGTTGGTGCACTCAGGGCTTTGACAAAGACCATCTCATGCTAAAACATAGTTTGAATGCTTACAAAGGTGGGCAATATCTCTGAATCGGTAAATTCACATGCTTTATGCATATATTTATCCCTATCAATGAGGGAAAATAAAATTAACTATTATGAATTTTAACTTCTGTATTAAATTTAAGTATTAAGATTCACCTAAGTTCCCATTTTAATTTATTAATTGTATATTCATTGTATATTCTGGGGGAGGAACACTTTGAAGTTATATTCACTTCTTTCAGATGCTTCTGACATGTCATCCCCAGCAGTCCAATTAATCCAGGAATACATTCAGCATAACAGCCAGCTGAAAGGCTTTATACCACTTCATTTAGAACTACTTCCAGTTGACCAGTTCAAGATGGTGTTCTTTCTGTTCACCTAGGATGCCTAACATCAAGGAGCACTAGAGCTCAGAATTTTGCCCTCTTCTTGTAATTCATGTTCATCAGAAATATCACCCAAATCACAGTTGTTCATATAATTCTCTCTAGTTTGCCTCTTTATTGCCTAAATAAATGCAAAATTAAGTGTAAAATAGGACACAGTATCAAGCAGGATATTATTTGAGTAAGAAAAAGAAGTCTTTTCACAAAACAGTGATTAAAAGTATTCAAGAATGACTTCTGTGCTGAACAGAGCTGAGCCAATAATGCATATAAATTTCCTACACATTTTTATTCATATTTTCAAATGGATTCATATATTCTTGTGTTTTCTCTCTTGAGTTCCCTTCCACATGTATTTGTGGATTTAAAGTGAACATTAATTCCCAAGTTGTGCATATGACAATGTGCAGAAGCAGAAGATTGTATTGACTGTGGGAGTACTGCTTGTACAAATGCTTGTGCAATCTCTGAGCAGAAAAAGCCACCGTATTACAAAGATCAGTGAGCAGGTCTTTGGTTTAAATGTGAGTGGATGTATATATACGTACCCTATTCAATTGTTATTTCTCTACGTTCTGTTGCTTTCATACCACGTTTGTAGAAAGATGAATTTGTATGAGTAATGTAAATAAGGAATTCTTGCTCTATGCTGCTGTCTTTGGACGAATGTAAAAAGGCAAATGAGAAAAAAACAATAGAAGCAATGAATGCTGGCAGCAAGTGAAGCCAGGGCTTGTGTCTATGAGGTGTTAAACTGGCAGAATTGCAGCTAGGAAATTAAACAATGGCTTGACTGGTTTTTGCCTGCTGGACTCAAAACTGCATGTGGGAAGCTCCATCCAACCCCAGTGCAAGGCAGCTTTGTAGCACAGGACTTCTATTGCAGATACAAGTCCTACATGTGTGATGTAGTGTCTAGAGTAATGATATCAGCAATATAAACTGTGGTGTAATTTGGTATTGTACATACGCAGAAGAGTGACTCCACTATGGTATCACTAAGTCATTTGTAGCTAGTTTTATCCTCTGTCTAGGCATGGTCTAGTGTGAGGTGTCCCTGCCTGTGGCAGGGAGTTGGAATAAGATGATCTTAAGGTCCTTTCCAACCTAAACCATTTTATGATTCTATGATTCAGTTTCGTTTAGCTTAGGGTACTTCCAAAGTAAAGCAAGCTAAACTGGAAAATAAGAGAGACATAACAGAAGAAGCAAAAGGTTTATCAAGACAACTCAAAGGCTTTATTACCTCCCTACCTTATATTGTTGTAACTTTTATACAGGCAATACCATCCTGAAAATGCCAATTTTTCCAGTGTGTATATTTACTTGGGTGCAGAACATCACTGTAGTGTTCCACCACTAATGCCATAGAAGGATCCCAGTAAATGCATGAAGTTTCCTATAAAGCTTTTGGCATTTTTACATGAACTTTTGAGTTAATAATGTCACACAGCAATATTAACTAATTACATTATTAATTAGTTTCTGGAATTAAAGTGGTTTATTTTTAGAAATTATTTAATGAAAATAGGCAAGCTGTATTTCATGGGCATGATGTAGAAATTCTCACAACTAACTTTCCACTCTTTGCCACGGATACACTTAACAAGAAGGTTTTCAGCGCACCTGTAAGGAAAAAGGTCAGAATATCTTTTCTCTTTCTAATGACAGCCAGCAAGCCTCAACTCCTTGCACTTTGTAGTAGTTAAGGAATGTTTGATATTCAGCACAGTGTGCCACAATGACATTTCTTATTAATGCGTTATAGGAGCAGAGGGTTCATAAATAGTATTTGCCTTTGTTGTGGTTTAACCACAGCAGGCAACTAAGTACCACTAAGTACCACATAGCTGCTTCCTCACTGCTTGTGCCCCTCCAGCCTTCTTGCTGGCAGGGCATGAAAAGCTCAGAAGTCCTTGACTTAGTATAAAACCTACTTAACTGCAACTAAAACATCAGTGATTCTCCTGCTAAATCGAAAACATGGCACTGTACCAGCTACTAGGAAGAAAAATAACTCTGTCCCAGCTGAAACCAGGACAGCCTCTTGGCAACTTTATTCCCGTGATAATATCCTTTTAATTCTGGGGTTGTGTGCAGCTGAAAGAACCCCCAGGGTATCTCTGTACTTTCAAAAGTGTTTTCTGGAGAAAATATTTAAATAAATAAATAACCAAACTAAAAATGCAGAAGAAACAAAAGTGACATTAAATAATTAATGCATTCATTTGACTGTAATAAAAGCAAAAAAAAAGATAGCTTAAAGGTTGCAAGAGAATCACAAATGGAGAACACTGTCCTATGCTTTCTTTTCTAACTGTGTATAATTACACTAAACCCCTGACGATATCCAGGAAGAGCACCTAAAAATTCAGTTCTTATTCAAACAATAGAAAAACTGCTCTCCTGAAATTCTGAATTCATATGGCTTCCTGAAGAAGGCAATTTTTGGTTTGCCTGACATCTTTGAAGATCAGAAATATTTTGTATAATGCTCTTTTGTACTGCAAAAAGAGAGACCTTTTAAAATCTGTCATTTGTCTTGACTTCAAGACTATTATTTATCACCTTTTTCAGAAATGTTCAACACCTGTTAAGGGAAAAGGGATGATATTCATGTCTAAAGGTGTTCTCAAAGAAAGGACCGATTCAAAGTACATTCTCTTGTGCTCAAGGACATTCTGTGCAAGGCTTTGCAGCCTGTGACCTTGGTCTCCCACTTGCCTGTACCGTCTGTGGCCCTGGGATTCCTTTGATAGAAACCAGGGCAGCATGAAAGAGGAGGCTAAGTGGCATATTTCTGGGTCCCCTTCTAATAGAAGTTTGGGAACTGGCTGGTGCATTATCCCAGACTTCCTTGCCATGAAGTACCATAGGAGCTCTGTGGCTGGAAAGACTGTCATGTACTTGCAATGATTCAGAGCAGGAAATCCCAGTCCCCAAAGGCCATACGCTAAAACACTGCATTTGCTTAAACGGGGCCAATGTTTTATATCAGCTGTAGAAGATATTTGCCAAAGCAAAACACTATGAGGTCATAACAGTCTTCCAGTACCTGAAGGGGTTGTAACAGTCTTCCAGTACCTGAAGGTTGCCTACATGAAATCTGGAGAGGGGCTTTTGACAAGGGCCTGTAGGGACAGGCAAAGGGGGAATAGCTTTAACCTGACAGAGGGGAGATTGAGATGAGATCTTAGGCAGAAGCTCTTCCCTGTGAGGGTGGTGAGGCCCTGGCACAAGTTGCCCAGAGAAGCTGTGGCTGCCCTGTCCCTGGCAGTGCTCAAGGCCAGGCTGGATGGGGCTTGGAGCAACCTGGTTTAGAGGAAGGTGTCCCTGCCTGTGGCAGGGGATTGGAACTGGATGAGCTTTGAGGTTCCTTCCAAACAAACCAGTTTGGGATTCTATGATTCTGTGATTATGTGCAGTTAAACTGTTGCTGCTCCCCAGGAAAGAAGTGTGTGTGCCTCCCTCATTGGTTATGGTTCTCAGATTTAGAAGGAAGTCTGTAACAAGAAAGGCTTTACAATGTGAGACGAAACCACTGTGAAAGTTTCTTTACCTTAGGTCCTTGGAAGGCCTTTGAAACTGAGGTGTGGTGATCATCCCAGATGCATGGAAATGAACACTTTAAAAGCAAATAGTTCAGTTGTACTCTGTGCTTTCAGAAGCAAGCATATACAGCATTTAAAAAATAATTTACGCATAACTTCCATGGCTGCTGGGTTGGCTCTTTTCCATCACTTTGTGTGAACACCCCTAGGAATCTTTCCCCACATGAAAGGCAGCAAGCAGCTGTTGTTCATGCAAAAACACATATTCACAGGCAGGACAGGCTGCTTCAGCTGATGTTTTAAAATAAAACCCGGTATTTCCTGAAAATATTCTCTGTTATGCCATTAAGTATAGAAATGGCAGCTTTTTATTTTCCTTTTATTTTCTTTCTTGCTGTGCTTTGTCCACAGTGAATATTAAGGTGCCTTCTGTTATAAAACAGAGGAGCAGATCAGTGCAGTGTCTTCATTTGCTGTCTTTTCATTTGGGTCTGTAGCAAAAATAAAAGTGTCTTGGGGCAGCCTCAGAGCTTGTTTTCTACTCCAGGAAAAATTGCACAGGACAAAAATACACCTCTGAGGTTTAATTATCCTTCTTTTTTTTTTTGCCTCTTTCTGGAAAGAAATGTACCGGAGCTGTGAGTTCTTCCATGGGCACGATACCTGTACTTGTTGCTGTTTTGATGTCAGTGGTAGAGGTCTTTAAAAATTAATTGTTCCTCCTTCCTTTTTTACCTTTAAGAGTTTCTCTCTTGTGCACAGATGTGCAAATCTGATGATGGATTCTGGGAAAAAAAACCCAAATATCTGGTACTCCCTACTTCTGTTTGTCAGTTGATGTGATCATATCCAGTGCCTGATTTTTCTCTTACAGTGATGGAACACTCATTTATGGAATAGTTTTCTGATCCCCAGTGTGCCCCATCAGCTGTTTCTTTCAATAGACATCACAGTTTTCTTTCCTGCTTGGCTGCCTTATTTCTTCTTAAGCTTCTGCTAAAAATCAAGAAAGAAAAACACTGCGTTTTTCTTCAATTTTAAAGTGGCAGCATTTTCCCTGCCAAAACAGCATGTTAGAAAAAAGCTTCCATCCTCTCATCTCCTCTCGGGTTGCCTGAGTCACCTTAGAGAATAAAACTCTTAGAGGAGCGTTCTCATTTAGAATGGGAAATGTCTCGTTCAGTGATGCTGTTGAGTGATTGGTACCTTCTGGTCCTTCTTCATCTGGTACTTTTAAATTTTTACTCAATGTACCTTATTTAACTACACAGTTCCCACAGGGTAATATTTGCTTCGCCTGCATAAATAACAAATTAAATGCAAAACTTGACTCTGTCACACTGTGAGGGTCTGATTTAGCATCTTTCGTTCCCATGACATTGGCTATTCCAGCTGACTGGAATCTTTTCAGTCTTTCTGCACAATTTGAGACTCTGAAAATTACTACATATACAATTGTATTTCCAGCAACACTGTGCGAGTCTGGGACAGGAGGTCTCATTAATGGTCTGGAGAGGGAGCGTAGATGGAATCATACAATCATAGAATGGTTTGGGTTAGAAAGGACCTTAAGATCATCTAGTTCCAACTCTCCTGCCATGGGCAGGGACACCTTACCCTACCCCACGTCACCCGAAGCTCTGTCCAGCCTGGCCTTGAACACTGCCAGGAATGGAGCATTCACAACTTCCCTGGGCAACCTGTGCAAGGGCCTCACCACTCTCACAGGAAAGAACTCTTCCTTATATCTAACCTGAACTTTCCCTGTTTAAATTTAAACCCATTACCCCTTGTCCTATCACTACAGTCCCTGATGAAGAGTCCCTCTCCAGCATCCTTTTAGGCCCCTTCAGATACTGGAGGCTGCTCTGAGATCTCCATGCAGCTTCTTTTCTCCAGGCTGAAGAGCCCCAACTTTCTCAGCCTGTCTTCATACAGCAGGTGCTGCAGCCCCTGATCATCCTTGTGACCTCCTCAGCTCCAGCAGCTCCATGTCCTTCTGATGCTGAGCACACTAGAACTGCACACAGTGCTCCAAGTGTGCTCTCACGAGAGCAGAATAATGGATATATGTTCTTTCACAGGTTTATGAGAGTCGCTGACTATATCCTATTTGGTCTTTCTAGAAGAGTCTTTCTGTTATTACACACTAGCACTAGCAACTTAAAGAAATGTATTGTACAGTCACAGGCAGCAGAAGTCATAAGAAATAACTTTGAGCCACAATTTTCATTCACACAGATATTTTTAAGGATAGACGATTTCATCTACAAATGCCTGAAGACATGCAGAACAATCAAAGAAGAGAAGTTAACTTTGTTCACTCATTTTTTGCTTATATATTTGTTTTCTTCACCTGAAATGTTAAATGTGGAGATAAGACATTTAAGTTCCTCAGCCCACCAGAACAATGATGAAGGACTGAAGCAAGTGACAGCTCAGGCAGATGTCTTGGGTTCAGCAGTAGCAGTCATTTTTTTTCCTTCTTAGTAGCTGGTGCAGCTCTGTGGGGTTTTTTTTGACTTTCAGCCTGGGAACAGCACTGATAACACCGATGTTTTCAGTTACTGCTTAAATGTTTAGTGTGATCAAGGACTTTCTGAGTCTCATGCTCTGCCAGGGAAGGGGGGAAGCTGGGAGGAAGCAGAGACAGGACACCTGACCCAAACTAACCAGAGAGGTATTCCATACCACAGCATGTCATGCCCAGGATGTAAACTGGGAGTTATCCAGAAGGGCTAGCTCTCTGCTTGGTCTGGCTGGGTGGTGAGTGGTTGTATTCTCTTCCCTTGTTATTTCCCTTCTCATTATTATTATTGGTGGCAGCAGCAGTGGTTTTGTGTTATAACTTAGTTACTGGACTGCTCTTATCTCAACCCGTGGGAGTTACATTCTTTAGATTCTCCTCCCCATCTCTCCGTGAGCGGGGGGAGGAAAGGGGGAGGGGGGAGCAAGTAGACTGCGTGGTTTCTGAGTGACAGGCTGGGCTTAAACCACAACAGCAGATAATAGCAGGAAATCAGCTTGTGGGTTTGAATCCCTTTTCTTACCCTTTAGTTTGTTTGTGGTTTTTTTTTTTTCTTGTTGGCCAAGAGCTAGTGGGATCGTCTCCAACTGCTTTTGATTAATTGGTGTTTCCCTACTTGTGGAATAATTCTGCTCTTCTCTGGATGATTTCCAGCCTCTCCCGCCAGAAGTGGCTGAATTATTTATGCTTGGAGGGAGAAATGAAAATGTCTAGTACTATAAGAAGCCGACAGCAGCATGAAGAAAGGAATTCTACTCTAGTGTCTAGTAGCGTATAGCACGGCAGTGGTAATTTTTCTTTTTCTAATTAATAACAGTTTTGAAGGGGAATGTAATAATGAAAGTTACTGAGCTGGTTTTGTCTGTGGTCCTGAGACTGTTTAATTATCCACAGGAGAGCTGGCTGGGGTGCAAACAAGCTGAGGAAGATGCTGGGTCTCCTGGGGCATTAATTGGAGGGGAACAAAGGCAGTGTTTTCATTTGGGAGCTCTTGTTCCCTTAACCAAACAGTTTAGTTGAGTTAATTTGACAGTGCTCCTCTCAGAGAGAAACAGATGTGTTCCAGCAACAGTTGGTATTTTAATGTTTCAGAGACAGTTTTTCTGGAGGGGAAGGGATAAACTGTAATAATTTCAAAGGTTTAATATGATATTCTGCTACTTAGTGATTGCTTTCTGTGTTTATATAGTGCCTGGATACACAAACTCCATTTGCAGCTCAGGTACATATATCTAGCTGTATTGTTGTGATCTTGCCTCAGGAGAATGGTGTTTGACAGTGAGTGTCAGTTTGCACTTTTGGGAGAACAAAGCAAGATACTGTTTGGGTTTTTTTAATTATTTATTTTTTTAAGGCAAGAATAAAGGTTTAGCATTTATTTGGGACATCATTAATTTCAATGAAGAATGGGAGCCCAGTGGAATTAATTATGAGGCAAAGGAGAAGCATCCCATAAAGAACTTATTTTCTTTATAATCTTTCAGTAAAGCTCTTCAGTAGAGATCAATGGTTTCAGAAGTCTTGGCTGGAAAATGGATTATAGTGATAGAAAAGAGTAGTTCTTTTATATTTGGGAGAAAGATCGTGCACCTGAACCACATGCCAACTGCATAGAAATACTTTCAATTTGTGGACTTTTCTGTCAGTGTTGTATAGGAAATGTGGACTAGTAGCATGAGATTGAGGAAGGAAAATAAAAGGAGACTAGAAAATTTATTGGTTAAAAGGTAAGCTATGTACAGACATGTTGTACACCAAAGGAGATGAAGAATTATCTATTGTGGTTTAATGAGGTTAGTCTAGCAGTAACAGAGATCTGAGATAAAGATTTGGCTGTGTATCAAGGGAACTTCCCAACCATAGGAATTTTTGCATTGTGGAAAACTTTAAGGCTTTTATCTCTGCAGCCTTTTAAAATCAGGTAACTATAGAAACTGTAACTTTTGGAGCAATTTATTCCTATGTTTAGGAAAAGTGGTATGTCCTTCAATAATCCTTTTCATGTTTAGTTCATAGGTTATTTCTAAGCACTTGCTACTTTTCAGGGGTGCTGTTATGAGTGCACTGGGCTGGGAGGTTAAGAAATAAAAGGTACAGTGGGAGACTTGTAGGTGCCAGGGATCAGATGAACTATCAAGGCTGCTTGTCCAATTCTGTCAAATACCAGGTGCAATATGGCTCTTGTGTTTACTGTGATGATGGAGAATCTGGTCAAAGAGAATGCCTTGTGTTATAACTTCTCTCAAAGGCACTTGTAACTTTTGTTTCACTTAGAATTAGGAAGATTATTCTCTTGGTTGGTAGCAGTGACCATTTATCTTCAGTCCCTGTTGATAAACACAGGCTAAGGGGTAAATGGTGAGTTGAACAAAGAATGTAAGTACCTATATGAGACTTACTTCTGTTAGAAGTGCTTTTAATCTAACCAGTACAAGAATAAAGGACAGAAGACTTCAGGCTTTCAGCATATGTGGTACTTTCTCAAAGAAGTGGTGAATGCCCTATCCCTGGCACTGTTCAAGGCCAGGCTGGACAGACCCTTGGGCGACATGATCTAGTGTGAGGAGTTCCTGCCTATGGCGGGGGGTTGGAGCTAGGTGATCTTAAGGTCCTTTCCAACCCAAACCAGTCT
>JANHGB010047405.1:0-11040 GCA_026283785.1 Coracopsis vasa
TCTAGTTCCAACCCCCCTGCCATGGGCAGGGACACCTTGCACTAAACCATGTCACCCAAGACTCCATCCAACCTGGCACTGAACACTGCCAGGGATGGAGCATTCACAACTTTCTTGGGCAACCCATTCCAGTGCCTCACTACCCTTGGTACTGACTAGTCACATGATACTGTTTTGGCTGTTGTATGAAGTGACCTATGGAGACTAGCCCATGCAGCATGACTTGCAAAGATTAGGCTCAAGTGTACAATACAAAATTCGCTTTCAGTGAATAAAGACTTGCTTTTATGAGTGCTTTTTCTTGTAAAACTACACCATTGGAATATTTGCAGGAAATTAACATAAAAGATCCATTTGCATAGCCAAGTCAATATTTATTTCAAATTTAACTGTCTAACAAAAATTATTTTTCCCAATATTTTGCAGGTAATACTAAAACTACAATGCAAGTACATTTTAATAGCTGAAGGGGAGTTGATCATGACAACCTAGGTATAATTAACAACTTCTGTTTAAAGGGGAGGAAATTCTGTATAAGCCAGTGAAATAAATATTGGAGTAAAATTCTCTGAAAGCACAGGAGGAGGCGGCAAGTATTTTATAGAGCTGTTAAGAGCCTTTTAACAGCTTTAGAAGTACAGTACATCACATTGCTTATTTTACTGCTAAAAACTTTCTTTGTTGCTAGAAAGGCAGAAATGAAAGATTCAGGCAACAAGTTTTACAGTCTTCCTTCACTGGAAAACACTGATCTAGACTGTAGATCTCTACATGGCAAGTCCAGTGAAAGGAAACCTCTGCAAGGACTTCTTTGCATATACTTTCTTTTGCGTGGCCGTGGTACGCTACAATAATGGCCTGTCCAGGCAGGAAGGGCCATGCTATACAGCTGGAATACATGGGCCCTCATAATCAACTTTTATTCTCCCCACAGTATCTGTTATTTCCTCCACATGTCCCCTCACCCCAATCCATCATGTGCTTCCCCATCAGTTCCCAGTGCAGGACATGTCCAAGTAACAGCTCTTTTCCTTTGTTAGCCCATTCTGCAAAACAATGTTCTCTATTACATTCTCTGGCCTTCAACCCCTTCAGTACATTATCTGTACCTAATTAACCAATTATGTTTTCATTAACTGATCACCAACACCTTCTCCAGACTCCCAGTCAAATCCCTGACCTTATTCTTCATTTTCCTTTAGACCTTCTCCTTTAAGCTATTCCATAGCTGCGTAATCCATAGCTGCTTTACCAGGCAGCCCCTTCTATCCTCTTCTGCTTTATCATCATTAAGCAACAAGCATCCTACTCAACCTTGAGCATTCTAGCTGATCTCACCTTCCTTGCCCCAAGCCTTCTCCAAGCAAAACATGATTCCACATCTTCCAACTTTATATTTCATCCCAAAAGAGGATCTTCTAGAACAGCAGCTTCCTCCTCTTCTCTGTTTGAATTCAATTGCAGTATGTCTGCAGCACAGTCCTCAGATAGCAGCAGAGGAGGGGGACTGCTTCCTCCTCTGCCAGGAGGAGAAGTGTGCAACTAGCCAGTAGAAATGCTGTGAAGAGACTCACACTTGAGACATTAGAGAAAAAAAAGATAGTCAATCCTGATTTCAAGTGTCAGATTCAGCAAAGATGGATTTATTAAAAAAAATCTTTCCCTTTTATTAAAGATAAAACTGATTTCCTGTGCTTAAAAACAAACAAACAAAAAAAAACCCAAAAAACCACAAACCCCCCAAAACACAGTGAAACTTTGACTTAGCATGTACATGTTGAAAAACTGGATAATAACAGTAGGATTTGTTCAATTTTCATGTAATTAGGCAATTTTTCAGCTTCTGCTTTTTCTGCCTGAAAATTCATATTTCACAGTTCTCAAAATACTTCACTTTATCATCATTTTTTTTTGCCAAATCCCTGCATGTGTATCATTCTCCTTCAGCTTCTAAGTTCACTTTTATTACACAGCTCCTCCTGTTGCTTCCAGCAAATCAGTACAGTAAGTCACTCATCTCCTTTCCCAAACACCTTCCTCCTGTTTGCTCCTGTAAGGATCTTACCACTTTGTATTCAGACCAACATCAAGGTCCCTCAAGCCTTTATCTTCTGCCCTCAGAATCCTTATTTCCCACCAGTTTCTTCTGCTGCTTTTCAACATATCCCTCTCCTTCACAGCACAGTCCTCACTAATTCTTTCACCTTTAGTTTTCCCTCTCCTCCTATTCAGTTCCCCTTCCCCCTCTGAAGGTTTCCACCTTGAACTCACCTCTGCCTGAAGTTTGTGGTAAATCCTTCTTCTCAAAGGCTCTCTGCCTGCTATATGACCTGAGGGAAAGACATGGAGTAAAAACTCCAGAGCCATAAAATGATTATTGCTGTGCTATAGCTGCTGGGGTAGCAGACCCAGTCATGGTGTGGTAGGACCTTCATCAACTCCAGAGCAACCACACTGCCCTTCTTTCCTGTACAGGACACATTCAAGGTCTCCCCATGCCAGAAAGAGCAATTAAACCCTTCCTGTTGTACCAGGGAGATCCCTGATAAGCAGCAAGACATAGAGAAGTCACTGCTTCTGCCTCTCCATCTGCTCCCCTCCATGAGGATCTAAGAAGTAATCAAGTTGGGTATAGGCTTGTTTTCTTCCCTTCCTCCCACCCCTTTACAGCTCACTTATGCCAGCACAGTGCAGTATTGCATTCTCAACTAACAGTTACCTCTTCAGATAGTTTCCAGCAACCACGAACAATTTAGTCCCTCAGCCCTGAAGGAACACAGCTTCTTCAGAACCATACTGCAGTTGTCTTCAGGTCCTCTCTCCAGATAGATAGATATGGAACAAGAACTTTATCCTCAGTCCTATTCTGCTCAAAAGTTCTCCTGTTTTATTATGTGTCATCTTTCAGATGCATATTTCCCTTAAAGTAGTGATTCCTCCGCTCCTGGCACCACTTTTCTTCAAGAATAATTTTAAGTGTGGTGCATTTAAGGAAACGGCAGCCTCCCAAGAGCCACTGAGTTAAGCTGATTACACTGCCACCTGTAAGTGAAACACATTAACATTATTTATCATTCTGACTTTGAGATGTTCATTATTCCCAGTTATCTTCAATGTGCAACTGCATACACTTTTTTGCATGAAGTCATTTTGCGCACCTTATTCTATACCTTATTCTGAAAAGCATTAGCATACACTGTAGGATTTTGTACTTTTCTGGAATGGTAGGATAAGTATTTGCTAGTTTAAACAAAATAAATTGACATCCTTCTCATAATAAAATCCAGGTGCTATATTAAGAGAGGTTATCTGAAGTGGAAACTAAAGAGACAGTCCAAATTCTAATCAGAGCTCAGAAATGAGTAACGGTGCTTGCCTATGTCTTAGTTTCCTTATCTACAAATTAGAAGGACTGATACTTGTTTTAGCAAAGCACTACAAGATGTGCAGGAAGGAACAAAATACCAAATAATTATCAAGTGCAGTAAAACTTCTGAGTTTAACTGTCAAATGTCAAAACCAGCCCTTTTTCTGAAGTTCAAGGAAGTGCTTAACTTAGCAGTAAATCTAGTTTCAGCTACTAACAAAAAGATCTACTGCTAAAAACCAAACCATGATGGCTGAATGCTCCAACAGACCAGTCCTGTGAAATGCTAGAGGGCAGTCAATAATTAATATCCATGGCAAAGGAAAATTGATAGTAGGACTCTGCATTTTATAAATCTTTCCTATATGATCAGCTAAAACAGAAATAGGATCAATAACATGAAAATACAATCTAATGCTCACAGCAAGGAATCATGGATTTGCATCTCTGCTGGTAAAGATGTTCTAAAGGAGAAAGACGAGGAAGTCCTTCAAAGTGCTGGGTGGCAGCACAGGGAAGCAGAGGTAGGAGAAGTGACTGTAGAGGAAACAGTCCTTTTGTTTGTCTTCGTAAAACTCCCAGTGGAGTAGCTCTTTGAGGAAAGGGTGATTTAACTGCATCCTAGTTTAATAAATGCAGATCTAGCAAGTATGATAAGCAGGTTCAGTGGGAGATAAGGATGCAGCATAGGAAGCATATCTGGACAATCAGAGGGAAAGGGTGCTGCTAGAGGATGCAGCAGAAGCAGTCTAACAGCTGACTGCTGCCCAAATGGGCAGTTCTGATCCAATCAGAGGATTTAGCAGATTGAATCCACTCACTCAAGGAGCCAAGTGAGTGCCAAAATTTGGTACAAGGATATTAGCAAGAACACCCTTCTGAACACAGCAAACTTTTAGATAGTTTCAGTCTGCTTTGAGGAAGCATACCTTAAATTGTATATTATTTGATCCTTAAAGTCTCCTTCCAAGGCCAGGATTACTGGCAGGTTTTGAATCAGTTATATAGCCCAAGGCATGGCTTTCTAGGACATTGTGCTTCCTGGTGTCTTTCTCTTTCCCAGGAACTTTAGAGAGGAGGAAGGCCCAGAGAACTCAAAAACTACTAGGTAAGTCAAAGAGGGATATCTAAATTCCACTGATGGAAAAAGATAGAACTCAGTCATGATACATTGTCCTTGCCTGTACTCAGCCCACCTGAAATTACACATATCTCCTTGACAAGGCACAACACGATGCCCAGGATCTTAACAGATACAACAGAAAACAGGAAGAGGCACAGAGTGCGTGCGTAAGAGAAATAGGAAGCCACTAAATAGACAAAACTGTAGGAAAATACATTCCATTTGCTTTGTGAGGCAGAACTACTTTATGCCACTATCACTGCATTTTCATGACCACCCTAATGAATATGAACAAACGTCAGGGCAATTTTCATCAGCAGTATTAAAAAAATTGGCAGCAATTTGGTACAGCCACAGTCCAATTGACTCATCTTTGAAATCTCTGAGGAAAGGTAAGTCCTAATACCTCAGTTTCCCTAAGGGAAGAGAAATAAACTGTATATGCATCAGTATGCTTTCACTGATAGAGCTGAAGACGAGGAAAGACACTGCTTTAGCTTTATCAATATTGCTAAAACAATGCAGCCATGCACACAGAAAAGGTTTAAATAGCAGGCAACAATCCCCTTGCACTTTGCATGTAATTTACATTAAATAAGATATATGTATACATTTTTAATCAAGCTCATTTGCTTAACACATATTTTAGAAATCTCATCATTAAGAGATTTTTCTCAGAGCAATGAAATACCATCGAGCTCGAGTGAGAGGTTCTAAGCAGATAGGGGTTCCTACAGGCTCAGCTATACATCCGTAGTCTTCGACAGGGACTGGACAGAGAAGTCTTATCCTATTAGGACACATAGCAAAGGCGAGTGACAGCTGCATTCACAGGAAAAGCCTCAAGACCAATCAGGACACATGACTTGGCTTGGGCCCAGGCAACAGAGGCTTAAATCGTCTTATTCAAGGACACCTTCAGCAAAATCACACACATGCCTGTATTTATGCCTTTCAGTATTTGGATGTTTGGGATAGAGAGAAGTAATACCCATCATCGTTCACATGCTTGATGCTAATTTATGATATAAATTTTACCAAGTAACTCCAAAGATACCAGCATATCATAGCATGAAGATAACAGAGTATAAACGAGAAAGGGCCTCATATTACGGTCCAGTTTTCAGGGATGACTATTCATGAATCATCTTATTTGCGTATTTAAGAGGTGCGATTTACTTCCTACCCACCAAAACAGATTCAGCCTTCGAATACACATTGCTTTTGTTGAAACTCATTTCAAAATGCAATTATTTTTCAGCTAATCTTTCCAAATTATCCAGGGAGTAGTTGTCAACCAAAAAACCCAGAAACATTGACTTTAAAATTTAAAAATTCACTCAGTCATACAGGTATGGCTGATATATACTCCATGGCTTGTAGTCTAAGCATTTCAACATGCATCCAGCCTTTCATGCTTTTGTTGTCTACTGCAGAAGATTTCAATAATTGAAACAATCTTTTGTTTAAAAAAAATATCTTTAATTTTGAAATTTTCCAGTTAAGTCTACAGCAATCTTGTGTTCCAACAGCTGGAAAAGTTAACAAGTGCCTGAAAGCTTCATGGGTAACATGCTATTTTGAAGACTGACTTCGGTAGTCCACTATAGAAAGAAACCTGTTATGAATGACAAATGGCATGTGATATCCCTTCATAGTTTCAGTTAATTAGAGATAAGACTCTTCAAAGAATAGAATCTGATATTCTGTAAACTTTTGGGGATATGTGTTGGCCTATTCACAAACATCCATCCCTGCTGTAGCTCTGATCTTGCTAGGCACCCTGTGAGGACTGAACTTTGATCTGTTGAGGCTTATTAGGTTTTTAGGAGAGCTAGAAATGGCATCAGGGTTCAGATGAAGAGATGACTGGTTGGTGGTTCTTTAGCCTTTGACAGTTCTTTGTTTGTGGGCAAAGAGCAGTTCATAATTTCTATTCTGCTGGGGAAACTTAAATAAAAAGGACAAACCTAAGTGATTTCAGAACAAACCTAAGTATCCATGATAACTCTTGCAACCAAACTCCCTGTCCACTTAAGGAAAAGGCTTTAAAAATTTCTAACATCATCAAAATTTGTTGCTGGCTTTTCATTCTCTAGTACCAGTTGGGTTCTATGTACAATTTCCAACTTGATTTTACCTAAAGTCAAGGTATAAAGCAACTTTAAGGGTTTTTTAGGGTTTTTTTCCTTCCTGTTTTTGGTGCATGCAAAGGGCAAGAATACTTTGGAACTACCAAAATACTGATGCTTAGTCATATTGGTGAAGGTACTGGCAACTACTATAGTTTCTCTGAGGCCCAGCAAAACTGGGACCTCACTAGCATCATAAGAGCATTAGATTGCATTTCTAATGGTATTTGCTCTCCATGGGACAGACTAAGGCCACCCAGTTTGTAGTTATGGCAAGTGCACTTTAAAATCACATTTCTACATCATGAAATGTGTCCTTAACCTGCTGCACAGGTTGAAGAAGATATCTTGTCAATCCACTCTAACTTAGCATACTAAGAGAAAGTGCACAGCTAGGATTCATTCTTCTCAGTTTATTTTACACAATAAGGCATTGTTTGCCTGGATATAAAAAAAAAAAAAAAACAACAAAACATAATTTGAGATGGAAACAGTTTTGCCCTTTACAATTCAGTATTACAGAAGTGCCCCATCTTTCAGCCTTGTATGAATAACCTGACTGAAATCCGCAACAAAATTGTCTCAAAAGGGTTGGGGGACATAAAATTGATGTGACTATCAGTAGCAGCCCTAAAAAAGTTTCAGTTTGGAAGTCATGATCCAGGAAGATATATTTGAACTTAGAGCAGTTGTACAACAGAAGTGGAATCTGGGAAACCTTGAAGCTGACTCAAGCCTTCAAGGTGTTTTAAAGCAGCCCAGGGTATTGACTCAGAATCTCCAGTGTGACTCAAAACAAGACAGCCCAGGTTACCCAGCCTAAGTCTTGTCTCTGTTTTCTCATTTCAACTGCTGAACTGAAACATTGAGGGTCAAAGTGACATTATGTGTGCAATCTGGGAGATGTCTTATTTCTCTTTTGATAGCTTCTCAAATTAGTGGGACTCAGCCCCCGACACCAGAACTGGCCACATGAAGACCGCAGTCAGCTGCTGAAGAGTTCTAGCTTTTTCCCTGATCAAAATGTAGGATTCTTTTAATCTACCATTTGCTGACTTATAAGAGACATTCTTCCTCTTAGGATATATTAAATGGAATTTTTAGGAATTGTTCTTATCTTCCCTGCTTCTAAGATGTTTTTGCCATACTTTATCTTATGTAAAGATCATAATCAATTTGTGAGACAATTAAAGCAATACAAATGAAAAGGACAGTCTTCCAAGGTTTTACTTCCAGGAGAAAAATTAAACACACATTAAGTCCAGAAATTAACAAGAAAGAGGGAGAAAACAGAAATCTGTGATTTGAAATTTATTCCTGCTCTATAATGCTGTAATAGAGCCCACTTCCATAAAGCTAATTCATCATCTGTCTTAGGCATCTTTTAAAGGAAAGGAAAATTAAAACTGAAGTGTTTTCTCCCCATAACCCATGCATGGTCATACACATCATCTTGCAGTATCAGGTTTGGCCTCTTCTCTTTGCCAATGCTCCTTCTGACTCAGACAAGATGAAATCTCCTTATAGGTAAATAAAGGGAGCTGACAAGATACAGCATCTTGTCTTCCGCTTGCTCCATACCCCAACTCCCAGTCTTTTCATTTTGTGCATTTTCTACAAAAGCTTTTGTGTAAAGAGTGCCTGCTAGTCTTCAGCATCATGACCAGTATGTCAGTCTCTTATAATACTTCTACCCACCACACAAAACTCCTGAGGATGTCCATTGATACATCACGGAGGGCTGAACTAAGCCACCAAGAGCAACACATAAAAAGAGAGCTGAAATAGCATGAGGAGCAGGGACTCCACAGTGTTTGTTTCACATGACACCATGAAGCCAAATACTCCTGGCTATTAAAAGGATATGTGAGAGACTACTAGTCTGATATGTAGGACGCATTTTACAAATGTGAATAAAACTGAACATCACTGAAATCATCTGGAACCTGTTTGATATGTTAGTCCAAATGACAGCTGGACAGCAGTGATAGGGAACTTCAAAGATGCTGAAAATCTTCCTTTTAAAGCTGACAGATTGAACACTAGGTTTTATTATAGAAACTATCCCTCTGCACATACCCCACCCCCCATGGAAATATTGAGGGCTTATTTGACCATATTGCAGATGAATATAGAAGTAAAATATTCAAGGACAAGTTGCCAACATACTTTAGCCTGGATGTGGAGGACTGATTGCTAGAAAGTAATTCAGTCCATGTTTTCTCAGCCTTTTACTTCTCTCTTTAGAAAGCCAAAAGGGGAAAAAGTTATATGATGAGTAGATCTGCCCAATGGAAATTGTTTGGATACTTATACTGTCTCCCTCTTAACATATCCTGATTCAAATTTACCTTGATACAAGCATCACAGTGATAACTTTGATGTCACAAAATCAAACTAGATCAAATTGAACCAGCAGACAAAAAATGAAAATTTGTCTATTATTCAGTTCCAAATATATGTAACACTGAACTAACACTACTGTACATTCCTTTTTCACTTGAGCCTTGCTTCAAGCATTAAGCAACCTGATAATATTTACCAGTACCCTAATTCATGAACGGAGAATGTTAAGTACTGTGGAATAAGCCTCAACCAAGTGATTGCAGGTAGAATAAGGTTGTAAGTTTTAAATACATGATGAATAGGTTTATATGCCTTTTTTACTGAGTGCAGGGAGGCTTTTTCTGAGGGGTAATTTAGTCTACCTAAATTAGATTCCTTTGGAGAGCAGTTCAGAGGAGTTGCCAAGCCACCGCTTCTGGTCCCGATTTCCTCATATGAATTCTCTTATGTTGGAGTAATATCTTACCTATATCTAAGAAATGTTCTAAAACTTTACAGCTATATGAGATTTCCAGGTTTTCGAATCATTTGCAAAGTTTTTCAGTGCAATTCATATTTAAATGGTTACTACTGTAATAAGTATTGTTTTCAGCCAGCTATCCCAGATCAAAATAGCAAGCAGCTCATTTATGTCTTCTTCGGACAATGCTGAAGTGATACTTCATTACATTCAACATTTGTTTCCATAGTAATTTAAGCAATTTGTTTTAAAAGTTGTTAGTATTCATAATTTGAAGCCATTTATTCTGATGAGTTACAGGCCAGCTCTTCAACTAACAGTAAGATAACATAATGCTGTTGCTCTCACCACACCATGTAAACAGTGTCCCTTGGCTTTGAAGACTCCTACTGACTCACATCAAAGCTGAAGATGTAGCCCACAATTTAAAATTCACAGGAAAACATTTAAGCCTTCAAACTTAATATTTGCTTGTGTTCATGCTATAAAGCTCAATGACTATAATAGTCATGGAAAATTAACACTGAAGGGGCACAGACTAATTTAGAATGAATTTGTTTTAAACATAGATGAAGACAATTCATTTGCCTGATTGCCTAGAGAAATGAAGTTTTGGGTGATGAAACTGAGGCCAGCTGTTGAGAGAATAGGAAACTCAAAAACCTGGAAGAATCAGGGTGAAGACAGAAGTCAGCAAGGAGGAAAAAATTGCCCAATTTTTGTAGGGGAAAAAGTGAAGAAAGCAGACAATTTGGAGTTGAACTAAAGCACTAATTCTTACAAAGATTTTAAAATTTATTAGAAATTTTCAACATAAAAAGGGTGATTAAATTATTTTAAGAATCTAGTTTATGATGCTGCTTTCTAACTAGTTTGGAACCTCTCAAATAGACTATCACCAAATATTTTCTGGGTAAAATTCAATTATTTTTTACTGCCATGTTTTTCATTTGCTTCTGGAGCCAGACCTACTCCACTGCTGGGTGGTCACTCATCTGTCCTAAGGAGACTTAATCTTAGCACCACACTAGGAAGGTGTTATTTGCAGGTAGTCTGGTCATGTCACCTTTTCTAGGACTCAAATCTCTATTTGGCATCTTAGAAACTGGCATTAACTGACCAGCTATCTGAAACAATAGGGACTCCCTGAGGAGCTCGGCTTTCTTTTGCATTTATACAAAACCCATCACACTGGTTCTGACCTTTGTGAGCTTCTGATTAAGCCTCTCTGAAGGTCACAGACGATTAAAAGGAGAGGGGGTTGGAAAAAACAAAAAAGGTTAGCAAGACAGTAACAATCCAAACTACAGCAACTTTTGTTTTTGAAAACCATCGAGTACCACAGAGCTTTTAAGAGGAACTGCAAGATACTCTATCTCTTAGCATGATCTCTTCTAGCTTGTGATTCGGAGAAATCTCCAGGAACTCACCAGCAAAGTTTTAAGTTGACAAGCAGGTATTCTTTATTGCGGCGCCGGGAGACATGGGGGATCGCTCCTCCAAGCATGTATCACCGTATTTCTGCACAGGCCATTCTTATATAGTCACTGGGCATACATGAGGCTACACATGAATTACATCATTTTTCAGAAAGTTTCCGGCATGCATACAA
>JANHGB010047407.1:0-11824 GCA_026283785.1 Coracopsis vasa
AACGAGGAACACACAGGCAGGGTCCAGGGACCTTCATGCTGTCAGGATGGGCACCTGGCACATGCAGGCAGGAATCCGAATACTCCAATGGCACGGGGACAGGGACCTCAGCACATGCACAGTGCCATCGTGATGGGGACCAGGGACCCCAATGCATGTAGGCAGGGGACCAAGGACCCTGATATCATGGGGAAAGGGTACCCCAACACATGCAAGAGAGGACTGGGGACCCCAGTGCCACGGGAAGAGCTCACTGGGGACCCACTGGGAAAGGTGTTCTGGGATAGACCCTCAGCACAACCACACATCCCAGAGGCACCGCACCACTGTCCCTTGTCCCCAAGCGTGGCTGGCAAAGCCCCACCAAGAGAGGCCAAAATGGAAGGGGGACATTCTGCCTTTCAAGGTCCCACCAGATCCACCTCTCCCCTTAATTACCTGCCATAAAAAGTCCAGGTCTGAAAAACAAACCTCGTCAGAGCTAATGAGGTGCCAAAGGCCAAGAGCGGGGTTTATGGGGTAACAACCTGCGAGGACTCTGCTCCGGCGCTGCCCATCCCTCCCCAGCATGATGCAACCTCATCCCGGCACCCCGTGGTACCCGGCACCTGCGCCGGGGTCTTTTCCACAGCATCCGCGGATCCGGAGGCAGCTCCGGCGTTGGCGGCGCATCCCGGGTGTGGGATCTGAAGCATCCCCATGCCTCGAAAGCACGTGGTGCCGAAGCCGCTCACCATCAGCTCAAAACTTCAGGGGGGGCGTTTCGGCACCGCGGCGATGTCCTCCGGTGACACCGGCACCACGTTTGATCCCATCCAACACCAAACCACGACATTCCCAGCACCGGGATAACCCAAATCACCGCCTTGGATGGCAAATGAGACACCCCCACCACGGAGAACAAGCAGCCTTTCATCCCCACTCCATCCTATTCCCGTTATTCCCAATGCGATGACAAACGGGGGGGGGGAGGGGAGAGGGGTTAGGGGTACCTCTGTCCAGTCTTGTAATCTCCCAGTACCTCAGAGGAAACAAGGTGGGACCTCTACAGAACTGCAGGGGCTTGTTTGTGACTTGGTAGTGTCAAGATGGCTGTGAAAGAAATGACCACAGGAGCTGAGGCAGCTATTGCCGACTTCCTGGTACACATCGAGGTCCCAGGATGCCAATGACACTTGTAATGCAGATCAGTGAAGTAACAGCACCACGGTGTGAAGTTGAGGTGGCTTTGCATGCTCATGGTTCAGCCAGCAGGGACGAGGAGTCCTCTAACGTCTTGCTGTGATTTCTGGGAGGGTTTGTGGGTTTAAACATCATAGGAAAGCTGCCTCTGTTTAGGGAGGTTACATACAGATCTGACACTTGGGTAAGAGGAGTGATTTGTACAGGGTGCTTTTCTAGAGATCTTGTTTCTTTGGTGGAACCGGGTATTTAATCTTCCTTAGGCAAGACTTTCTGTCTGTAAGATGCAGAATTCTAAACCAGGAGCTTCAAATTAGCTGAGTTAAGAATAATAAATGTGTGTGGGATAACTCCCTCTCCCAGAAGTCATCCCTTCAATTATAATGTGATTTCCTACAAACTTATGAATGGGTTTTCCTATCAGCTGCCAAAAGCAGAAGGGTGGTGGTTATCCAGTGGTCTTGGAGATATTATTTCTGAAATTTTCAGTGGTCTGCAGGATGGAGGTTTTGGCAAGCCTTTGGTAATCCAAGAAGTCAGAGTGCCAAACTCATTTAATTTAGTACTCTAAATTTAAATCTGTTATCCCATTCCACAATAGCCAAGGAGAACAGCAGTTATTACTGATCAGATTTACTACTGTGTAGTGTTGGTGTGCCAAACTTGCTTTTGTAGTTAAATAATGTGTACGTAACAAATTTCACCTTCCATGAGATACAGAACAGGTCTCACTTGTGAATGTTTCCAAGGACCACAAACAGACTACATTCCAGCCTATAAGACTCTTACTGTATCTCTTTATGATGAGTCTTCCTTGGTTTCTGATGTGGAAAAGTAATTTGTCATAAGAGAAGGGTATGCTAGTCACCCACCACCCGTGCATGATTTCACAAATTGTATTAAAACTCTTGCAGTGGTAACACATTCTTAATTTTTTTCCAAGATCATAATTATGTTCTTAAATTACAGGAGCACAATGTAGAATGAGGCCTTTGCCTTTTAATTAGCCTCAAAATACTTACGTACACTGTGCCCACTATGAGAAAGGACAAGGTAAATGGATTTTTGTTTGCTCTACAACCTCCTTACTGATAATAGCACAAGGTTACTCCAAATGCCACTGCGGAAGTCACACTTGTCTGGACAAACCATGTTGCCTTGTCACCTTTGTGGGATGGACTCTGGCTGAGTGGATTTGCTGTGTTTTCGTGTTCCTCAAAAAGTACTGTTTGCAGTTGGTGCGGTGTCCTGCTCTGCCATGCAGTGTTGTAGCAAGGCGCTGTACCTGCATTCCTTCTGTTTTGCTTCTCTGTGACCATGCCAGCTACTGCTTTTCAAGCCTTTGTGCATGTTTTTTGTTTCTGTCATGACTGTTTCCCTCAGAAATTAGTGATCTTTATTTAATGTGCATTTCATGGAATTACTGCTGGTTTGTGTGTCTAAAACAGTGGTCTGCTTTCCACTGGTTTAATTTAATTTTATTTTTTTTAAACATCTAGAGCTCTCTTACGGAATAGCTTAGTATTTAGCTGGCCAGCCCCTTACAGTACTTACAGCTACCTGGTTTAGTACTTTTTTTTTTTTTTAATGCTTTCTCAATGGCTAATGTGTTGTCACTGCTGAGAAAGTGCTGAGAAAGCTGAAACTTCACATGCTACCTGAATTGGTTTGAGAGTGCTATCAGGGGACTTGGTTGCTGTAAATAGAACCTATTTGGTTGTAAGTGTTTGGGCCTCCTACCTGAACTCTTAACTAGTAATGCCTTGCTGCTTTCTATTTTGTTTTAGTAATGAGCTTTGTCTATACTAAACAAAAACAAAACAAAAAAAAACAACAACAAAAAACAAGCTAAAACCCCAAAAGACCAACGGAACAAAAACCAAACCAAACACCCGAAAGAAACAAACCCACAAAACTCCAAAACAAATAAACAAAAGACATCTGTGAAAAAAGGAGCCTGCTCTCCATGTCTCTAGAGAATATTTCTGGACATGTAATCTTTTAGCAGATACAGTTGGAAATCATCATGACTAGCAGCTGTGACAGCTAGCTGTGGTTTGCTTAGAAAAATTAGTTCTGATCCAGTTCACCTGTTACTGAAATAGTGTAAGCAGACAGGGATGAAAGAAACTGCTTATAATGGAGTCCTAACCCTGAATCACTCTTTTACTTTTGGATCTTCTAAGTTTGTTGGTATCTATTTTGGAGATGATTGCAAGCTGTGCCTTGGTGCAAGCACAAGACTGCAGAACTGTGATCCTAGCAGATTTCACAAGCTTTGATAACATGGCAGAGTCCTACCAGTATGTGAGCTGTTGAAATGTGCTCTCTCCATTGTTTGCTCACTCAATACAGCTAAACCTAAGATTACAGCAAGATGTGGATGGAAACTCCAAGCTGCTTTAAGATGACAGCATCTTAAAGTGGAAAGTGGCCTTAGGACATCAGCTTCTCTCATTGCAGGAATGACCCAAACTGGTCCTGGTGAAAGTCTCAAATTATTTGGAGTTTTTAGTCTGTTCTCGCTAGTATGTGTTAAGTCCCTAGAATACAAATAGCAGAACCAGTGAAAGTGTAACTTGTCTCCAGTGCTGTAGCTGTTCTGTAACAACTTGTGTGCATGGCCTGGGTGGCAGTAGAGGGAAGGGTTTTGGCTCTTCGGTCGCTGACACGAAAACAGGGGGTGAAGTTGTCCAAAGGAGGTGTATGTATCTGGGAAATTGAGGGGGCTTTCATCCAACTTCCATTAGCACACATGCATGTGAAGTGGTACAGTTGTGTGGTAGTAGATGGGCTTTCAATGTAAAACTTTGCCTACAGAGGGGAAGAAGCCTGGGGTTCAAGGTTGAAAGAACTTTAATAATTAACCTTGTATCAAAGAAAAAGTCTTGCAGGCTTATTTACTGCAATGAAAAAGTATTAAAAAGGTTCTTGGAAAAGAAAGTATGGAGAGCATCCTATTCTGAATGAGCTGAGCCAGTCTCCTTGCTTGGATCAAAAGCATGTTTTGAATGTTGCCTGTCCCTTTGTGTTTCTCTAGGGAGGCTTTTTCGCTCTGTTTCATGTGTATATTTAATTTTCCTGAGAAGAATGATTCCATTTTCATTAACTAGCTGAGGCTGTCAA
This sequence comes from Coracopsis vasa, assembly GCA_026283785.1. Lineage (NCBI taxonomy): Eukaryota > Metazoa > Chordata > Aves > Psittaciformes > Psittacidae > Coracopsis > Coracopsis vasa. The sequence continues at coordinate 4,309 of JANHGB010047407.1, forward strand.
TGAAAATACCAACTGTAAAGGTGTGTCTGACAGATTATGTAATTCAGAGCCAAATTACAAATTGTTGTCTTCTAGGCCACTGAACACCTATCACAATATATTAAACCCGGTTTAATTGATTTGGAAAAGCTTTAAGGAAGTGACCTAGCCAAATATCTCCCATTACTTTCCACTCCAAATCCACCTCTCCCAGGATTATCTCTTTTTCCCAAGGCCAGTAATTCTAAAACTGTCTTAGAGAAATGGTAATTTTTCTACTGGTTTGTTTCCAAGACTTCTCAGTGTCTTAACATGAATTAAGCTGCAGTGCTTATATTGGAAAGAAATGTGAACTGCCCTTAGCATGCATATCTCTGAGTGGTTTATGGATTATGGTGGGGCAAGTAGTACAAATTGGCTTTTCAAGGGTGGCTGCTGAAAACTGATTTGTTTTATTCTTTGCATGAAGCTATAACAGTTTCTGTGGGGGGAAAAAATAGATGATTAGAGGTATAAACACAGTAACTTATATTCTGGATTTTAAAACAAAAAATATACTTTCACTGAAACAATCTGAAAATGTCCAATTAAAATCCTACTAAAACAATCCTTGTAATCCGCATGATATAGAATTAGTAGAAAACAGTATTTTTAAACCAAAACCCAAACTGGAACCAAATGTTTGGGAACTGCTTGCGTAATGCTCCCCTATGATCTTGGTTTATCACATATACTGGCAGTTAATAACATAGTAACTATTGAAAATGTGTAGGGAAATTTTTGGTCTGATTTTCTTTTAGATTCTTTAGTGATTTAACTTAGATGCACTGGATTATTCATTATATAAACTGAAGGTGTGTTTGTGCATAGTGCATGTGTCCATCAGCCCAGTTTCAACTGGTGGCCCTAAGATGGAGGAGGGATGCTCAGGAAGTGACAGAATTGATTGGTGCTGATGATGGCCTGGCCATGGACTCTGTGGTGGCACCTCACAGGGAGAGGCAGCCCTTCATTAGGGTGTTCAGCCTCTTGTCCTGCTGTACTCAGTCTGACGGAGTGATGGCCATGACTGAGCTTGCTCTGAGAACAGCACTGGCTGTCAGATGAAATGATCTATTTGAAATGATTTAATGGTATTAGCTTTCCTCAAACTTTGTTCAGCTGTTAATGCCTCTGTTATGCTTTCATGCATTTAAGAATAATTATGTTGTTCAGTTTCGTAGCGCAGTAATTCTGTACAGAAGAAGCTGAAATTAATAGTTTCGAGCTAGTGAGTGCTATAGGAGATACTGTTACAGTTATTTCCTTTATCAATGGTCAATTAAATAAAGCCCTTTTGATTGCTGGGTCTCTGCCTTATCTCCCCAGAGATGACTGATGATGAAGTGAGCAGTACAGGAACTGGATCTCTAGTCAGACCTGCTGCTGCCAAGATTGAGAAACGGGGTTTTGGGTAACTGTCCCACAGATGATAAATGTTAGCCTTCTCTAGAGAAGCAGGACCAGATTGGCTCTCGATGCATTTCCTAGCCAGGGTGGAACTGTAGCACAACACTGTTAAGGAACTTCAGAAATATTGCCAAGTTTGTGTTTCTGAAGCCATGCACAGAATGCTCCAGGGTACCATATGGCTCTTCCTTGTACTGTACGGAAGGGGTCAACCTCAGTTTCCTGTCTTCTTTCACAAACAGGCCAGGTGAGATGAGCTGAGGAAAGCTGAACTGAGAAATCTTCAAAGCTGTTATTTAACATGCTATTTAAACATCAGGCTCAAAATAAGTATGTTTGTGTTCTTACTGCACTTCATTAGTGTGTCAGTAAAGATCTGCCCCTATAGAGTGCTGCCTGTCACTTGTGTTTTTCTGCTGAGTTGCCTTCCTAGGCGTTTAACCTATGGCACACAGTAGGTGAGCACTGCACCTTTTCTTGTCTCAGGGTGGGTGTGAGAGGCTGTCCACTGAAGTAGTCAGGTACAAGGTACATCATTAACTAGAGGACATTGAACATTAACTTTATAGGGATATTAAGCTTGTGTATAAGTTTCCATGATCTGTGGTCTGACAGCACAATGAAACAATGCTTTTTAATGGCTTTAAAATATTGGAATTTTTTTCATTTTCTTTGGTGGCTGTCATATGACGATAACTTGCCAGGAAACATAAGAGATTTAGAAGTCAGAGTTGCACAGTAACAGTCCTTATGGCAGATAGCATATCTAGGGGAAAAATGTGCTTCCATTCTGACTCTGAGCTTACAGAGTTCAGATGGAAGAATTTTTCAGGGCTTAATGGTAAGATGTGTGTGGGACTAGCAAAAAGTCTGACTTTCACTGTATTAATCACACCTGATAGTGAAGCAATGCAAACAGAATGTAACAAGCAAAGAAGCATGCCAAGTTAATGTTCTATGCTTTGGGTTTTCTTACAGAAGAAACTTGGCCAAAGTTAGTTGGCCCATAGGTGTTTGCAGCCATCTATCAAACCTATGTGTTTTGTCTTAGGACCTGAACATACGAATGTGAGAGCATCTGTAAAACTTACCTGCCACTTCTGGGCAATAATCAAACTCCCCAACTAAGTATTCATAAAGTATTCAGTCCTAAACCTAATTCAGTCTCCAGTTTTACCCTGTAAGGCTCATAATCCAGCAGAAGGAACTACTACTTGCCTTTAATGCTTGGACTGACATGATATGCCTTTGAGTGCAAAAGAACTGCCTTTTGCTATCCGAGGCATTTCTTTGCATGTACTTATGTTTCTGCTTCACCATTTCGCTTTTTGGAAAAAACCCAGGTAAGGCTAGATAGAGATGAGATTTTCTTAAATATATATATATGTTTATTTCTTTGGTGATGCTCTTTCCTGCTGGAAAATGAGCAGGGGATTGATGTTGTAGTACTGGGGATGTACTGGGCTACTGTGGCTGCAGAATGCTGGACCTCTGAACTAAAGTGTGTTCAGCTTCTCCAAAGCTGTAGATGTGCTGGTGCTGATGCTGAAGCCTGCAAGAGCCTGCTGTGTCTTTTCAAGAGCTGAAAGCAAGGTTTCCTCATTTCTGAGTTGATTTCCCTGGAAAATGAGTGCAAGTTGGCTGCTCCCCAGCACACACAAAGGCAGAAGGAATTTCCTTGCTCTTGTGGAGACCTCGCTTCATAACTCTTTCATTCTTGGTGTTGTAAGTGCCAGGGATGTGTCAGTGAGCTGCTGTTTGCTCACCAGGAAGCACTTTATATGGTATGAAAGCAAAGTGGAAGAAGGGGGGTAAGGGCTCTTCTTATAAACTGTGTGTAACAAAGACAAAATTAGTTGCGTAATGGGGTTGAAAAGTACTAGAGGAATCAAAATGAACAACAAAGCAACAATAAGCTGCTCTGGAGGAATGCTGTGGGGATCCATTTTATTCCTTCTCTCTGGCTGTATGGATTTCAGCTGTGAGTGGCTGAGGAAGACAAAATTATGAACCCTGAAGTCAGTGGCATCAGAACTCACTAAATTCTTCAAACTGCTTTTTAAACAAGGGTTGGTTGGACCCTTTTATTTGAGAAGAGAAGGTACAGTACAGGAAAATGCAAGATTAATGAATGTGGAAATTGGGAAAAGGAATTCAGCTCTGCCTTGTCTTTGTCTCAGGTTTCAAAGCTGATACAGGTTTAAATGTACCATGATACTTTGGTTTGTATGTCAAACCTTCAGAATGCAAGGGAATTAAAATTCTCAGTGTTTTTTTTATTTCTCCTGGTAACCATGAGGGCTGTGTTAAAGAAGTGGAATTTGAACTTTCTACCTCCAGTAAAGTAAAAATATTTTCACAGTGGAACTGTGATCTGGCATCACAAACTGCAAGCGAGATGTTTCAGCCCTGCTTTGGTTTGCCTGCAAGAGAACTGTGTGAAGTTTGGATGAAAGAGGGAGTATGGTGGTCTGGTGTACCACAGTTATCATCTGTTTCAAGTAACGTAGGAATAGTGTAATTCTCTTAAGTTGTTGACATCAGCAATAACCTTAAGAATATAGACTGAGAAAAAATTTTGGGTTGTTCTTTGTGGGGGGAGGGGTGTCACAGAATGATGTGGATGGTGACAAGGGGAACACTTGTTAAAAGCAGTAGAGACTGGTTGACCAATATGCTTATCATGACTGTTAAACTTCTTCCCTTTCGTTACCTTCTCTTCCCCCTCTTGCTCTGAAGAGGCTCTATCAAAGCTGTCAAAAGCAGTGATGTTCCTGTTACAAAACTCATCTTCTTACAGTATTACAGCAGCAGTAATGCCTGGGAGAAAGGTGCAATGAAGAACAAGGAGCAATTGCTTCATACATTTTATTTTTTTTTTTTTTTCCCCTCTTCCTTTTTCTACAAAAAATGTATCTCCTTCCTCCTGCCCCCACCTTTTCCTGGACACTGTGGATTACCTGTTTAAGGCAGATGGGCAAAGGAAGTAGGATGAGAAAGGAATATTTATAGCTCACCTCCTGTTTATGTTCCTTTCCTAGCAGATGTGATGTAGCTCTGTACTAATGCTGGGAGAAAATTCAGGCAGGAATAAGAAGTGTAGCAAATGAAGACCATTTGCTGATGTGTAGGTCGAGCAAAGTGCTTCCAAATGCAAAGATTAACACTTCCTACATTTTACTGGCATTGCCTTTTTTGTGTCCGTCTCCTCAGCCTGATTTTTAAAACAAAAAAAAAAAAAGGAAAAACTGAAGAGGAATAACACTGCAGTTCAGATGGGTTCTTGGTTTTTTGACCTTCATCTGCAGAAACGCTGCCCTATGGAGGCAGCAGGTGTGAAATGTTCTTTTCAGGACAAAAGCTGTCCTCTCAAGTGGAATGTAAGCAAGAACATACTGACAAAGAGAAAAAGGTGGGTTCAAGACAGTAGGATTTAATTGAGCAAGTGCTCAGGTCTTGGGAAACAAGCCATATGGTTTAAAAGCCAGCAGGTTGGACTTGTTGGAAACTGGGAGGAAAATTGTGTCCAGAGGCGTGGGGCTCTTCTGCCTTCACTGCAGGTGTGTTGCAGGAGCACAGCTCCAAGGTACAAAGGTTTTCCCTGCCGCGCTTCACCCTCTGGCCAAATATTTGGGGGTTTTGCATGCCAGTTTGCTGCAGGGCAGCAAAGTGGTGTGGTGTGAGTGCTACCTTTGCAAGAGCAAGTGCTGCTTTATTGCATACCAGGCTCTCAAACAGAAGCACAGGGTGTGCCTTGAAGGAAATACTTAACGTAATATTTACTATGTAAATGTATCCAGAGACTGTAGCAAAAAGCCACCATACAGGTTTGTTGAACAAATCCCTGGTAACGTTGGGCTGAATTGCAGAGGAAAACTGAGATTTTTTTATTGTTGTTGTTATTGTTGAAAGGGAGATCCAGGAAGGGCCAAGGTGTCCAGGTGTTTCGAAGGAACAGAGGTAGTGAAGAAGGGAATGAAAGATGCTACACTAGCCCATTTTTCCCTCTTTGGAGGTTTCTCAGGAAGACCGGGAGGATGCTAAAGAAGGCATCTGAAATTATCAGGGCTGTGCCTGAACACTAGCAGCAGGATCCTGCTTTGCTGGTACTGTGGACATAAGGGCTGCTGTCAGGTCTTCTCTTTGTCCCCTTGCTGTCCTCAGGCCCACATGAAGCACTGCTGCAGGCATCCTTCATGTTGGAGGGCTGAAAAGATCCTGTCTGTGCTCAGAGCCCTGCATTGGTTCATATGTAGAAGATGTTATTTGTAAGCCTTGCTTTATTAGTTGCTGTATGGGATGCCCAGGGGTTGAAGAGTCTATGAGGACAAGCTGGGGCTGCCTCAGGCCTGTTTTGGGCAGGTTCTGGTTGCGAGGCACAGCTCAGCCCCACTGGCGGTACCTTGGGGAGTCTGAGGTAAGAAAAGGGAAAAATCTGGGAAAATGAGAGGAATGAGGAAAAACAGTGTGAGGAACAGCCCTGCAAACACTGGGGTGGGAGGAAAAAGCTCCAGGCACCAGGACAGAGACACCCCTGCTGCCTCTGCTCCAGCTTGGGGTCCTCTATGAGCTGCGGCATGGATGTTTCCAGAAGGAACCTCCATTGCCCTGCACCCCTCAAGCAGAGAGAAGGAGTTGACAGTGAGGGTGAGAGCTGGGCCTTGGAAAAAGGGGTGAGGTGAGGCAAAGGTGTTTATTTCTGTCTGGTTTGTGCTATTATCTACTTTAATTGGCAGTAAATCAGCTTTCCCCTAGTTGTGACAGTGATTGGTGAGTGAACTCCCTGCCTTTTCCCTGACCCATGAGCTTTTCCATCTTGCATCCTCTGGTCCTGCTGAGAAGAGAAGTGAGAGTGCAGCTGGCCACAGCCAATCCACCACTGTTACGTGTACTTAAATCCAGTAGGAACTTATATACTGGTGCAAAAATATTAGCTGTTTTGGTAATTTACACATGGAGCTTGGACTGCAGTTTCTGGACAGAGCATGGCTCTGCTCTGTATCTCTGGTGTGAGGGGGAAGCAAAATGAGAGCGCAAAAGGGAACCCGATGACTTCTTATGAAAGTACTGTTTCAGAGACCAAAATGTAACAGGCTGAGCAGAGGAGCAGGAGTGGAAGCCCTGATTATCAATCAAAAGATTTTGATTATCAATCAAAAAACTGATAAATGGAGCTCTTTGGCACTTTTGAGTTGGGTTGTTTGGGTTATTGTGATTGCTTAGGGAAGCTTGCAGCAACTTTTGTCACCAAGATGCTGGCCAGGAGGTTTTAGGATAGCCACCATCAGAGCCAGGAAAAACACATAGATTTTCATGTTGTGAAAGTTGGGATAGAAAGGAAAATAGCTGTTGCTTGTAGGAAAAGGTGAGCTGCTTCATGGTAGCCTCATTTAATGGAAGACCTTCATAAACTGTAAAAGAGATGTTGTTGCTGGCACTTGCAAATATATCTTGTAAAGATCTCACTCAAGGTAAGCAATTTTTTACACAGCAAATGCTCCATTTTTCAGAAAAGCTCTGTGGCTTTTGCTGTACCCCACGTAATGAGTTAACAGCGTGTTTTGCTTGTTTTACCACATTAAGATATCCACCTTTTCTGCGCTTGGGGGTGTTTAGATTTTTTTTTTTTTTCTTCTTTTTCTAGACAACTTCATTCCTGATTTTAATTAGGGATTAGAGAAGTGGTACCCCAAAGTTGTTACCATTCTACCATTGATAATTACATAAAATGCAGAATCTGAGCTCTGCCAGATTGCTCCCTCTTTTCTCATCAGAGAGCAATCACTGATAGCTAAAAGGCTGTGGTTTTTTCCACTAGGGCTTTGATTAACTTCGTCAACCACGTAGAACTGGGATAACAGCATCTCTATAGGCCCTAATATAGCTATTTTTACCTTTATATTGTCCAATAAAGACCTTGGCAAGACTGGAGGAAGTGTTAGTTTTTGACAAAGGACTGGGATTTTGTGTTTTGTTTTGTGTTTTGTTTTTTTTTTTCTCCTGCTCCCTTAATCATTCTGGGAGTGAAGCTGCTGCATAACCAGGAGCCTCTTAAAATGCATCTTGCTGCAGATAAGACAGGAAACAC
>JANHGB010047408.1:0-24505 GCA_026283785.1 Coracopsis vasa
TGTTTTGCAGATTTTGGACCTTAAGACCAAACAGTACCCTGAGATAGGGCCCTTTTAAAGTCACTCTTCTTTTCTCCAGGCTGAATAACCACAACTCTCTCAGCCATTCTTCCTAAGACAGGTGCTTCATCCCACTGATATTTGTGGCCCTCCTCTGGAACCTCTTCAAGAGGTCCATATCTTTCCTGTACTGAGAGCTCCAGAGATGAATGAAGTACTTCAGGTAGGGTTTCACGAGAGCAAAGTAGACCAGGATAATCACCTCCCTCAATCTGCTGGCCATGCTTCTTTGGGTGCAGCCCAGGGTATGATTTGCTTTCTGGGTTGCAAGCACACATTCCCAGCTCATGATGAATTTTTCATCCACTAGTATCCCCAAGTCCTTCTCCATAGTGCTGTTCTTAATCCCTTCATCCCCAAACTGTGTTGACATTGGGGATTGCCTTGATCAAGGTGCAGGAAGTTGCACTTGGCCTTATTGAACTTTGTGATGCTCACATGAGCCCACTCCTCAAGCCTGGTATGGTCCTTCTTGATGACATCCCTACCCTCACGTGTATTAACTGCACAATTCAGCTTCTGCATGTATCTTGCTTTGTCTCATGTGCATGCATGCATACACTTACATGCACTCAGATACAATACACAAGGGAATATGTAGAGGCATGAATAGAGACTCATTCTGTTTGTCAGTTGGTTTTTAGATTTTGCATCAGGTCCTGTAGATTCACTGCATGCTTCAACTGCATGTAATGTCTTACAGACTTTTTATAGCTTCATGAAAGAATCCAGAAACTTCTTGTGGGTACAGGAAGTTACCAGCAGAGTCACTAGCAGCTCTGCTGTGCAGTAAGTTCACAAATGACCCATACATGAGAAGGTTGACTGGGAGAAACATACAAATGAAATTTTGATAAATGCAAAATAACATACACAAGAAAAAATGTATTAGGATTCATAAATCAAGGTAGGGTTTTACTCAATGTGACCGTTATTCCTGGATCCTCACTCCAGCTAGGATACCTGGGTGACACTGATGGCGTTATCTCAAATGCATCAGAGAGCACTTTGTTATGCCACTGTGTATGTATCTGATATACTGCGCACAGTTCAGGTTACTGCAACTCAGAGGAATTCCACTGAGAACTAGGACATATCTGGAGAAGGGTGGTTAAGAAACGAAAGACGGCAAAGACTACAGCCGGCTTGGAGAACAGATGTCAGAAGGGAGCTATGATGGAGATCTACAAAATAATAAATGATCTGAATAATGTGACTGGGGAATGATCAGTCACTATTACTTATAGAATAAGACAAGGGAATACCAGAGGCAGGACTCAAATGAGAGAAATTCCTGGGGGCCAGACAGATACTAAATCATCTCACAGATACAACCTCCAGATCTGGAAGGTTTTGTTTAGATTTGCAAAATAATACAGCATCTCAGAGTACATATCACTGTACACATCCCTGCACTTAAACTCTTTCCCTGTATATTAGACCAGACAGATCTTTGATTTCTCCTAGCACATCATATCCCATATTTCATTAATAATCTAATGTCCATCATCCAAAATACAACTTCTGGATTTAACTGATGCTTGAAGACTGATTAGCTAGTTTTAGAGAGAACATATTTTATTTGTTCAGAAATAGCCTACGTACTTTTATATATTTAATTTATTTAATCTTTCAAAAATTCCATGAAACCTTGTATGAAAATATCTTATCAGGTAAGTCCTCCTTTCTGATTGTATATCTGTCATCAGAGGATTTTTAGAGTAGGTCAAATCATCATGCAATAGAAGGACTGGTAATATATTTTTATGGCAAGACAAAGTTGTGATTCAGAAAATTGCTTCCTCAAAAGATGAAGTTACTATTAACAGTGATACACCAGAAATGAAGTCTACCATTTTGTGACCTATACATCTGACAGTTAGCAAAAGAAAAGTCATTACCATGGCAAACCATTAAGAAAAACAAAAAAAACCAGGAATGTCTCAAACAATTGGATTGGAAACTGAAACACGTGAAACCAGTTCAGAAGAAATTGCCTAATATTATTATCTGAAAAAAAAACAACCTCAAAATAATCATGTTCCAGACTGAACCTGAACTGTTTTCTATGTGATTGTACTTTGATAAGTGACATGGCTGATGCTCAGCATCACATTCTTTTAAAAATACCTCAGATAAATGTAAAAGTAAAGCATCTAATAAGAGTATTGCAGCTTCTGATCTAGAGGTATATGATCTGGTATTTTCAGCATCTTTCTACACAAATGGGGCCAACACACAATTTAAGATTGTGTCCAGGAAAACAAACAGCCTTGGCTTGCCTAAGAAAACTAGAACTAGATCTCTAGACAAATTGGGATCCAAGGAAGATCATTATGTGCCTGCAAAAATGCTGTTCTAAACAGTTGCAGGCACAAAACTGTGTGTGCAAAAATGGAAGGAAAATTAAGAAGCCTTTGAAAATAAAAAGAAAGATGCTGAGTGGCTCAAGCCATTTGATGCTCCTGACATTGTACAGATATTGTTTTGAACAAGACCCATATTAGTACTGAGAATCTTTGCTGATGTAAAACCAGCATCTTGAAGCTATGCTAGAAAGAAAAGAGATGTTAAAGAGAGGACAGGCATAAGAATTTGTTGCATGTCACAATCTAGGTTATATGACACGGTTTGGCAGCAATTTCCCAGATGACTTATAAAGTCAGGGTGAGTTACAGCTGACCAAATGAGTTAGGAATAAGAAACAAAGCAACAGAAGAAGCTTATGTAAAAACTGATTCAGATTTCAAGCCAAACCAAGCCCTTTTGTAAAGTGCTTAAAATGTAACTAGAAGTCACAAGAAAATAAAAGCTCGGCAAGAAGCAATATAAAAAATAAAAAGGAATTTAACACTTTTTAATTATATGCATATAATTAGTGTCATAAAGTATTTCCCAGGTTCTGCTAATTGTCCAGGGAGTGTCACGTGCATTAGCAATTATTCCTTTAGCTTGTGAAAGGCATATCAAAATGCAGTATGTCAAATCTAGCAGATGTGTCCATTTCACACATGCAAAATGTACAAAGCCTTGTAGGCACTTGCACAATGATTTATCTTTCCTCATACAAGTAATCCTAAGGAGTTTGAGGGAATTACTTTAGGGAGTAAAGTTCGGCCTTGTGTGTTTGGATGGGAGAGGAAAGTTTTAAACATCTTGCACATAAGGTAAGATACCATTGATTGTAGCAATCCTTAGGAAAATAAGTAATTTCAATCTTTTTTCTTAATGTTTTCCAGCTGCATAGCACTAAGACATCTTTACAAAGCTGCACTTGGGTTCCTTTGTTGGTTACTGGAGCCTCAGTATACAAATGTACTGGAGACAAACTGGATGAAGTTCAAAGTGAAAAAAAACCAACGTTGACCAAGGGGCTGGAGAAACTGACACATAGTGAAAAGATAGATAGCTTAAGTAAAAGTTGACTCAAAAAGAGGGAACGGCTGCCTGAAAACGCAGAGCTTGCCAAACGGAATTAAGCATAATTCAGAATGCTATAATGGAGGCGAGCATTTCACGAAAACAGAATTGAGTTGGGTTTTATATTGCTTAGACTGTGCAATCCAGATATATAAGGTCTTCCAGAGATACACTTTGGAAAAATACTCGTTCCTTTGTAATTATTGAAAAATCTATCCTAACAACTGACTTTCCAATAATTTTCTTTTTTTCTCTCTGTTTTACATTTTCCCACTTGCAACATGTTAGTGAAAGAGAGCCAAAGCTCTACCTGTACCATATTCCACACCATGTCCAATATCTAAGATGTGATCTAGTAGGTCAGCTGGATTTATTTTTCTTTCCATACTACACTGCCCAGCAAGCAGTAAGGAAAGAGCAAAATACAAGAAGACTGTAGTCATCACATTCAGTGGGTGTCTGATGTTGATATCTGATTTGGTTTATGCAGACCAGTGCTGTATTTGCTCCTGACCATCATCAGAAGCTGCACCAGCAAGCAGTGTGACTCAAACAGCTATAGGAAACCTTGATTTGATTCTGTTTCGAGGTGTAGGCCTGTAAGATCAATTCGCTGCTAAATATTTTTGAAACTCATTTGCTCCCTGAAGAACATGTGGACCACTAATAACTCAGCCAGCAGCATGCAACAAAATTAAAAGCAGAAAAGGCAAATCAGGTCTAAAACCCCAAAATATTTTATTAACAGATGTGTCTGCCTTTCGCTTAGAGCGAGTATTGTCGGGCAGTGATTTTTTACTGTTTTGAAGCACATAAAGCCACTTCTTTAAAATGCAATTAGTAAGGAGTAACCCAATGTATCTCCAATACAATATTCTCAACTTCTCTTACCCCTCAGCCACACTCCTTAGCATGGTTAAGTGGATCTTTACAGCTCCAGATGAACTTTGGCTGTTATGTGATAGGTGATAAGGTTAACAGAAAAATCAAAGCCTGAAACGTGCCCAGAGGGCACAGGAGTGACACTGGCCAAAATGTTCTTTCAGCCGCAGACAAGCAATACAAGCCAATAGGAATTCTTCCCTGTGGCTGAACGTCAGGATTGAACTCTTCCCTGGGTAGCAACTTACATAAGCCACTAGCTCAATGGTATGGCAGTTTCATTGCAGGCTTTACAGCATTTAGAGTATTTAATTACTTTTCTACACCCTGCCCCTGTTTTAACATTTGTTTAATCATTTGTGTCTGTATTTCTAATGGGGATTTCAGTTTCAAAATGGGCTTGAAGCCAGAGATGTAAATGGAGGACACAATATATTGCTTCCTGAAAGATGACATGGTGTAGAAGGGAGCAAAAAGGGAGGGCACAGAAGGAGAAAGGAGGAGGGGTAACATGAGGAAAAAATGTGTTCCTAAGATTCAGGCTAATTGAACACACCAAAAGAAGAAGATAGATGATCCTCCTGGGCAATTAGCAGACTAAGCAATATTAATAAAAATGTCTCTAAGAGGAGACCTTCAACAGAGATAAAATGGCTCAGGTGGAGGAGCTGAAAATAAGAGCTCTGGAGAGTGATGTGGGAGGGAAGTGAGATGCACAGAGCTGCCATTAAATCAAAATAGCTAGATTTGCAGCATTAGAGCTAAATAAAAAGAAAGATGATGCTTGAGAGACAGGGTAGTCATGAATATTAGAAGGACGCAATTCAGGAGGTCTTAGCCTTCCTAGAGATGAGCTGTTTCCAACATACTGGGCCAAGTTACAATGATAATGGTAGATTCAAAGTCAACGCTGGGTCTCCTTAGTACACAGTTCTGCCAGTAACATTTATGCCTGCCTGCATCCCACTGGCTGCTGGCACAAGTCACCCATCGTACAAGAAAAGAAAGGTCAGAGACTCACAGCTAAATTCTGGACTAGTTTTTGTCTGGTCTTTTATTTTATTTCTTTATTTTTCATTCTGAATTTCCTTTGTTTAGAACCATAGGATAGAGGACTGAAAGGAATTTTCCAGGGTCATTGATTCCTAGCTCCTGCAGTCTCAGGCTTCATCATAGAATCTTGGTAACAAACCCATAGAACTCTACTTTAAACGCAGCTTGGATTATTTCCTCACTTCCCCTTTGGTCTAGCTGAAAGCTGTTGCAAGAATCTCTGTCCTTGAAAACTGAGGAATGCTTATCAAATTTCCACCCTAGATGTATTCCTGTCTAGGTTATACCCATTTGTTCTTGTGCCAATGTTTTCCTTTAGTTTAATCACTCTTCTCCCTCCCTGGTGTTTACTTAATTGCTTTTATCTGCTTGATTTAAGAGCTTGTTATGAAGCTGTTTTAACTGCCTTTTAGTTTGTAGGCTGTACAATGCCCCAAGGGGTTTGGCAGGGGCTTTCTGTTGTCATAATTCTCCGATTATTCTTAGTCCCATGAGCCATTCCTCTGTTAGGGATGATTTCAAGGTAATTAGAAACAGAACTGTCATAGTGTCACTGCTTGGACCAGGTTACTATACCAAGAATATTCTGTTAACCAAAACCCAGTCCCATTTACATCTGTGAAAAGTCAGAATGCAGGCTCATTGGGGCCTATGGGGTCCCATCAAAATGATGCTAAGACATTTTTCAATTTAGAGCAACTGAACTACTTCTTGGTCCAAGGAATAATTGGATACTTTTCAAATGGCTAGGGATATTATTCAAATATAACTGTGGTCTAAGTAAAGTGTTACCTTTCAACAGATACTCTCAGAAATAAAATTGATAAATTCCTGCAACTGTTTAAGCATTTATACAAATGAACATACACTTAAGTCTCTTAGTGTGTACAAGAAAACCCCTCTCTCCAATATATTGCCCTTTCTTTACCAAGCAGATTTTGTACCTGAAAATAAATACTGTCTCTCCTATTCACATTTTGAAATGTAATTCTTACAGGTAGATGGAGATGAGTATGTCTTCTACACTGCGAGCACCCAAATCAGCAGCAGTTCAATGAAAGTGTTCTACATGTGGAAAGCATCACACTGGCAATGTGTCTGTAAAACTGATGTCTTGCACTGAGATGTAAGAGCAGTTCCCTGCGCAGTAAATCCTTGGTTGTCTCCCCTTTGCTCTGCAGCCTGACTGTGCTCAGCTAGTCAGTATAAGCAAGAGAGAGATAGGTGTAAGCTTTTGCATGTACCTGTTTTGCTGTTTCTGAGCCAGCAGACAGCATATGTGCTTGATTTATTTGATGAATGGAAGTCTAATTATAAAGCAGAGGAAATCACCAAAGCATAAATTTATGAGCTCCCTGAGATCACCTCACATGTTAACAGGAATTAGTGGTGGGAGTTAATGCTGTGGCAGCAGCAAAGATATAACGAAGAAGGTGTATACCTGCAGGCTTTCCATGACTGTTGTGAGGTGGGGGGATAAGGCTGAGGATGTGCCAGCAATTGGAGAGGCTCAGCTGGCAATTGCTTGCAAGCAAGTACCTCCTTGAGTCCAGGATGTTATGACAAGTGAAATATGAAGACTTGGGTAAAAAGTCCAGCATGTTCTGACAGCAGCCTGTCTCACTGTTTGGATATAACATGAAAAACTGAGTCATAAAGGACTGAAGCTATACAGTGCAACTTTGTGCCCATTTTTGGCTACATCTTGAGTTACAAAAATTACAATGACTTCTTAGAAAGGAAAGCCTTGCCTTTCTACTAATACGCTGTAATAGTCCTGGAAGGGAGCCAATATGTCAATTTAAGTATCCTCTCAAAGTGCAAGGGACTGTGATATTTCCAAGCCACAATGCCAGCTCGAGCCTTTCTGGAATGTGTGCCAAAGTCTTTCCACCAAGAAGAATGCCTCGCATTAAGCGTGTCATCCCTGGGTTGGCCCTGAGCTCCCTCCCCAGCCCTGGAGTCTGAGCTTTAACCTTCATTCCTGTATCCCATTTCTCAGTCCCATGGATAAAAATGCTGTGGAAACACCCACCATCCTCCTCTTACATGTTAACGTGAAATGAAAAATTCTCATGGTTGGATGTTGATGAAGAGCAAGGTAATCCTGGTGGGGAATTTTAATGCCAGATTTTTTTCATAAGTGGGATGTTGCTAAGTGTATGCAGATTTTACTCATCACTACATCTTTTAATTTGTAGTTATCTAAGGACCTAGCCCTGCAGAGGTGTTCACGAGTATGAAAATGTCCAGATTTGAGCTGCCCTGATGGAAAGCAGAAGAAGTTTTGTCTGGGTACAACTTGTTTCAGAAAGACTTTCTGAGGCAGGCTACCTCTGTCCACAAGAACATCTTCAGACGTATGTTACTTTCATTAGGTATTTAGATACATCAGGTATTTAGAAATCCAGCTAACCAGCACACATTTGCAGTTTAATGGAAATAACAGGGCAGTCAGTTTCTAAGTGCTGATTTCCCAGATTTCAGTTTCAGTTTCCCTGAAATTCTGGGTGTCTGTTCTAGTAAGAAGACAAATTTTTGAATGTCTTCATTCACAATTAATTTCAAGTAACTTTCTATAGTACTAGAATGGGAAAAAAACCAAAACAGTCTAACAATATAAGAGACAATGACTAAAACAAATAGTCTTAAAAAAAATATACGTTTTAATTCATTTTACAATTTAAGGAGGAAGATTTTGAATGTTTTTCATTGACAATGCTGCAAGATTAATGATTACAGAAGAGAAGAAAACCTTAATAACTTTGTATCTAGATCTTTCTTTGTAAAACAGACATGGGCAGGAAATATTTTTTCCAACCTTATATATCAGTGTAAAAAAATAGCTAAACAAAAAAAAAAAGCCCCCAACCTGATCTCATATTAGGGGAGAAATTCAGATTTTTTCTTGATTAAGGTCAGCTGCATTTCTCACTAATTTCTATTTAGGATAATCACCTGAAAAACAGGAGACCTCAATCTGAGCTCTTTGCATGAGTCTCACTCCGGGAGGACCTTTTAACTAATGGGGTATGGTTTGTATTGCATATTTTGATTGTTTTTATTGCATTCCTGTTATAGCCATAGATGTAGTCAACAGTAAATTTTTTTAAATATAGAAATTGGAATGTTCATTGTATCTCACCATTCTCGGCTTTGGCAAAGGTACTGGAAAGAACTGTTTGAAAGTAGAGCGTACAGTTCTAGGATCAAAGTTTCTAGCATACATAGAGAAATAATATCTGTTTCATAAGGCAGTTTCAACAGTCTTCTGCCAAAACATCATAGATTTGAAAAAACATACAGGATATCACAGGTTAATAGTCATGGGAACTTCACGTTAGTGTGAAATTACTTGATAGCTAGAAGTCTTCCAGAAAAACAGGCCTAATAATCCTAATCTTGTAAAAAGTAGTAGTTTAATGACCCATTTCCCCCTTGGGAAGCCCACATACACACTGTGACATAGAGTGCTTATTTTCAGCTTAAGTGTACATGTCCTGAAGTCTGAAAGGTGAGACCCACCACAGTTAACATTGTGATATTTAACCCCATACTTGGTCATCATTTTAGCATAATTCCCAAGGGATTATTAGATATGTCTTGTTCTGTAGTGGCTTGGGTTTTTTGCTTTGGCTTTAAAAAAAAAGTTTGGAGAGAGGAAGAATTAAGTACTCTAGAGCTCTTATACCATTATAGATACATATCATAAAGGCTGTAGTTATTTAGGCAAGCTGGGGGAAAACATAGTTCTTGCTTAGTTCCCAAGTTTCAAACCTGGAATCCAGGCCAGGTAAGTCCCACCTAGAAATGATGTGCTGGGGGAAAGGGGTCTTTGTACATCTAATCAGGCAATTTTGTACTCAGATCTATTTTTTACAATATGGGGACAAAACCTAATTCCATACTGGGTTTTGCACATACAGCCCAGAAGATAGGATTTCAAGTGTTATGTAAATGATTAACAATTCTAAATCTCATTTAAACAGACACATTCCATGTACACACTGTCACATAGCTCACATTCACAGAACTCATAGCACTTTTAACACCTCTGTTGAAGGAACTGTGAAATCCAGGTAACTTGCATTGGATACTAATTTTTGGGTTTGTTAGTCAGTATATACATTTTCTTTTATCGTTAACATGTAAATGTTAACATTTCTCCCTAGTTAGATCTTTGGAGGGTTTCAGTTTGATTGCTTTTCTTTTTTTAATTAAGAGATACAGTAAAGGAGATCCTCCACTGCTGTAAATCAGGACAGTGCCAGTGATTTAAACAGACAGCCCTTGAGACTGACTTAGGATATGGTGTTTACAGTATGTGTACTCTTTTAGCTGAATATGGGTTGAATTAACACTATTAGATTTCTTCAATTGCTTAATATCACAGAAAGATAATGAATTAGGCTGAGGAAGACCACATAGATATATATCTAAGAATACATATATATAATTTAAATGTAATCTGTATGCAATAAATGTATTTA
This sequence comes from Coracopsis vasa, assembly GCA_026283785.1. NCBI lineage: Eukaryota > Metazoa > Chordata > Aves > Psittaciformes > Psittacidae > Coracopsis > Coracopsis vasa. Next base: position 9,906 of record JANHGB010047408.1, read on the forward strand.
TTTAGAATAAATATAATTACTAACAACATAAACACACTATTAAAATATTTTCATATTTTAATTAATAATAATATTTTCATTTCTCAATATTCATATTTATTGTATTTCTATCAAGAAAGATTATTATTTGTTGGGGTTTTTTAGGACTTACAAAAACATTGAATTTCGGCCAACTTTATAGCTTGAAGAATCATAGAATTATAGAGTGGTTGGGGTTGGAAGGCTGGGCTTAAAGGTCATCTTGTTCCAACCCCCCTGCCATGGAACCAGGAACAAGTTTGGAGTGTTTTTTTTCAAGCTTTCCTCAGGCATAATTTGTGACCAAGCAATAAAACCCCCAAAATCATATGCAGTTAGCAGTCTTTGCTTAGAGAGAAAAAATAGTCTTTCTTAACACTTAACTTGGCTTCTCCTTCTTCCTAAGAGAAAAACTGGTGGGAACTCACCCCTCAAGCATTACAGAATCTCAGGATTAGAACTCCTATATATGAAGGGTTGGGATAGTTTCTTCTTTTGTTTGCAAATGAGAGAAGCAAGTTGCTTGCAGCATCCACAGAGAAACTCAGAGTCCGTTTCCCTCAGATTTTCTTTGTTCTTACAGTATCTTTAACCTCAGGGTGTCATAGACATCTTGTAGTTCCTCCAGAAAGGGAAGAGCTCTCTTCTCAGCTGGTGAAAATCCAGAGCCTGTTTTTGGAAGTCCTGGGTTTTAATCTTTGTTTGGCTTTGGCTACCATGGGAGCTGATCCCATAAGACACTCAGTCCTGCCATTAAAATTAAATGTCTTGCTTGTGATTTTACACATGCTACTTTTCCATTACCACAAACCCACTGGTTTAATTGGACTTGTTGCTGATTCACACCTGCAAGGGGCCTTTGTATGGCCAGAGCAGTAGCTGAATGAAGTGACCTCCATGGAGGACTAGGCCTGTGGTTTGTTTATGAGAAACCGATATGGGGCTGAAAAGCTGGAGTGGTGATTACACAAACCGCTCGCCTGCTTCAGCTCCATCTCATGTGCCAACAACAACAGTGTAACATGCTTTCAGAATCAAACCTGCTCATGAAAGCTGGGAATGAATGGAGGCAGCAGTCAATGAGCAGGACTGCTGCCAGCTTCCAGCCAGCACAGGCGTTTTGTTCCTTTTTAATTTACTCAGTAGCCAGATTACGTTTGTCTCAGGTATTGGGTGCAATTCTGAGGTGCCGCAGGAAACCAATGGGAACATTTTGAGAGCCTTGGCACTGTCCCCACTGGCAGCAGAAGTCATCCACTTGGTGTTATCGTCTCCTTCCTCTGTTCATCCGCATGCCTTTTCCCAGCTCCTCCAGCTCCTAATTTAATTTTACCACTGAATTTATGCAGCTATGTCTTCACATTTAAAATTAGAATGCTTACATTTCCTTACCTACATTGATTAATGAACTTAAGACACAGTTATTGTGGGGGGAGGTGTTGGGAATACAGATAGATAGTACAGACAGAGAGAATTAATCATATTTACCTTTAACAACTATATATATATTTGCTTTAATATTGAGGGAAAGATGTATACATATATAAGTTGCCTATTAAGTACAGTCTAGGGAGATGAACATTTTAAAATACAAAAGTGCTTGTTGAGGACCATACAACACTTAGTTCTTCATCACTGAAAGATGTGATAGAAATGGAAATGAACCTTTGAAGATTACTGGATAATTTATATGCTATACCGCTCAGTGCAAAAAGAAGACAGAAGTCATTACTGTCAAAACGAAAAGAATTCCGGAGGCCAGCACATTGATAAAGCAAAGATGATAAAGCCTGGATCCTCACCTACAATAAATCAATACTCTTTTGATTGAATCAACAGAGCTTCATTAACACCATGAGATTCCCTTGAAGTAATTAAGTGTTTCTTTGCAAAATTTTTCCAAAGCATTTAGAGAAGGAAAAGCTTAAACAGTTTATTATTTAGGGAACACAAACAAAAAGATGTAAATTTTAACATTATAAATTTTTGTAGCTCCACTGAAGCAAAAGAAACAGCTGCTTACACCTGTCATTGATGTAACACAGCTTAGTACCTCTCTACAACATCTAATGTCTCCAAGCACTCGCTTGAGGTTTTGTCATTTTGTTTTTATTAGATAGAGTTAAAAAAACACAATTCTAGAAAGATAAAGGGTAAGGCTTAAAGGAATGGAATGGAAAGATCTGTAGGCTAAGAGGGAGAAAACAAACTAAATTAAGTTTTAAACAAGGACAAAAAAGGCAAATACTAAAACTTGTGAATATATTTTAACTTTAAGAGTAAAACTCCTTAAATTTTGGAACTGATCCTAAATAGAGATAGAAATAATTATATATGGAGAAATATATCAGAATTACTACTATTTTTAACATTTTAAGAGAGTATATGATTTTACAAATGTGATATTAAGAAGACATGTTTTACATTTTTGCTGACAAAACACTGCTCACCATCTTTCATACACATGACTAGAACCTAGAGGCAGATAAATTGCACTTATTATGCTTTAAAGACTGTTCAAACTGGAAATATTTGTCCTACATTGAGATAAAAATCCAAAATATCACTTTTTGATTTATATTTGTCACTTACCTTTCTGACCAAAAAGAAATAGTCCCAAGCAAACTGGGAACATACTTCTTTATAGCTTTGTTCACCACAATCTTCCTTCACTCAAGATCTCCTTAGGATTTGTAGGATATATATTTTAAAGTCTTCCTGTCACCATTTTTTTCCAGTCATGGGTTAAACACTGTTTCCTGAGATGCACTTTGCTCTTCTGATGTCCGTGACTGACATTTTAATACCTTGGTGTTAAATGCAATCCATCATGCAATGAATTTGCCCTGCTTAGGAAACTAGTATTAGGAGATAACCTGAACTGCAGTTCTCAGGAATAGGGTAGAAGAAAGGGAGAGCCTGATTAGCGTGGAACTATCCTAAAAGAAACAATTTTGCTTGAAAAATATTTTACAGCAGCTAATATCAACTCCAAAAGAGTTTCTTACTCCCCCACCCCCTCTCCTCACCTTGAGCAACTAAAAAATTTTGGGAAAAATCTAACTTCCTAAAAAGAAATACAGTGGTTTTCATAGAAATTCAAAGTAATCCAAGGCAGGAGTCCAGTTTACACTTACAGATCACTCTAGTAATGAAGAGGAGACATAACATGACAAAGAAATTACCTTGGCTTCACCACTTTTATTCATTTTGTTTTCAGCTGGATGTAAAGCAATTTTACTCTCAGTGGGTTTTAAACACTTTGACATTAATTTCAGAGGATAAAGAGCATTTCTGAACTGCGTAAAACCTGATAAAGGGACCATTTTACCTCTCTGCTGGTCACAAAGCAGTTAAAGGATCAGCATACATACGCCATGCTCACAAAGCTGGAAGACTTTCATAATCAAATCAAATGGAAGAAAAAGGCCAGTTTGCTTCATGTCTTTCCTCCCACAACCCAGACCAAAAGCAAGGACTTTTCTCAGCAGAACAGCCACTGCCAGCAAGGGATCACAATGTTTATCCACCTCCCTGGGGGCTCAAGTGTGCTTTTCTGCCCTTGTTATGTTAACCCCTAATACCAAATGTTAGTCTTGCCTGCCCTGTGTATGACATTGGCAGGCACAGGGGAGTTGTTACAAAAAAAGAGATTACTTTGGCTCGTCATAGCAAAACAACAAAGATGGTCCATTTGTGCATACTTTCAGATGCTGCTCTGTGATAGCTAAATGTTTTCTGGCTGTGTTGTCATAGTCATATCCATCTGTAATGCAGAAGATCCAGTACTTAATCTGTGCTTGCAAAGTTGTGGATACTTTGTTTGAACATTAGATATGGAATGCCCAGGAGAGGACTTGCCATTATCATTCTCCTCTTACAAGGATAGGAGGTCAGAACAATCATTGTATAAGCCAGCAAACCCCAACTCTGCTTCAGTAGAAGTTATTAACAAAATAATCAGTCAGCTTTCCTGCATAATTTTTACTGCACTATGCCAGAACAGAGTCATCAAAGTGTATTAATGTTTTAATGCAAGCTGGGTGGAAATCTATCAATCAAAATACAATTTTTGAGATAAATACGTAAATATAATGTAAGTAGTACAGTAATATGTCATTCTCATTTAAGTTTTTCCGTCATTTACCTTAAAATACACACTGAATATTTTTTGAATATCTGATCCAGATTGATCTTACAGTTAATTTGCTTTTAAAGTTGTCTTTGAAAACTGAATCCTTTCAAGTACAAGTGTTTCAAAACAAAAATAATCTTTTAAGTAGAGATTCAGTGATTTTTTAAACAAACCTAAACCTACATTTTTTCCTCAGACAGAATGTTAATAATATGTTGGGTTTGTTTTGTTTTCATGGAAATAAAAATGTATTTTTTTTTGTTAAAATGCAGTGACAAAGTGAATATCTAATTTGAGATCTTGGAAATATTCAGTACCAGAATGAACTGTTCGTAATCATCTGGAACTAGCATCAAAGGACTATGTTTTCATGTCAGAGTTAGACTCTGGGTGCACTTTTGAGTATAGAGGGTGATAATTCAGTTGTAGCTTTTACAACTGGCCTGAGTAGGTGGTAGTGTGAAATAATTGCAAAAGTGATTGTGCCTCAGGCTATTGTAGGAGAAGCAAAGTCATGTCTTATCACTTTCCTCTTCCTGTAGACATGTTTTTGTAGCCTCGGTGTACTCAAACAAAGTGCTATCTTTGTTTCTCCAAATTCCTGTAACTGTACTTATTCTTGTGCTTTCCAGTACTATTTACTTTTCCAACTAGCTATTCTGTCCACTTGTCTTTTTGTTTGCCTCCCACTTCCTAGACACTATCACTCTACTTCACTTTTTTCACACAAAACCCAGAACTGGTCTTATGAAAGGGTAGGTGATGTGTTAAGCACTTGGTTGGGACCATAGAATGCATGTTATATACACAATCCCATGTGTGCAGAGCACAAGGATGTAATATTATCTATAATTTGGGGTCAGTGATAGCAGTCTGCACACTGCAAAGCTGCTGCAATGGTAGAGCAGCATTTCGTAAAGAAGTCACTGTAAATCACACAGTATTGTCATATCCAACTCATCTCTGTTGGGAGATGAAAAAGAGCCATGAACTGAAAAAAACCCAGGAGATTTTACCTCAAGGCACCAAGTTCATGCAAGCTAAAATTCATAGGCACAGAGTGTACCATACAGTCACCTTAAAACCACAGACCATACAACCCTACCAGGCATCTGGGCAGTGAGGATTTCTCTGTTGGCATGCAGTACAATTTCTTAATAAATTCACACTTAAATGCAAGCCCCTATCTTTGAATGTTTTTTATATCTTCCTTTCATAGGGACAGCATGACTATCCCCTGTTTTCCTGTCCCCTTCCAATCAAGCTGTGCATCCCACAGAGCCATACAAGGGACCGTGACACAAGCATTAATTGCTAACCAATCTTCACAACAGTAGGGGGTGTTTTAACAGCACAAGCCGTTTATGTGTGAGCAGTGACATGTCTGCTGCCTTTTAATAAGTAACCCAAGCATAATTCCATAGAAGTTTTGAATGTTCTTCATTTTATTAAGCTGATTCAGAATATCATCCCTGGGAAAAACACATTGAAGCATGGAAATTGCCTTAAAGAACTTGAGACAGGGCTGCAATAGCAATGACATGTGGCATTTCTCTCAGTGCAGAGTAAGGCATGTTGCATGGTTATTTTTTTCCAAGTGAAACAATTACAACTTGCTGTAGGTATCACATCACAGGACAAAAGCCTCTGTGTGGGGGTAGAATTGCGTTGCATGCTAGGAAATGTGTTGGTTCTCCCTAGGCATCTTTAGGAGGATTTCTGAAACTTGCTCACTTGCTCAGTTATAACCCAGATCTGTTACCTTTCCAGACGAAGTACAACACCCGTTCCTTTCTTGGGATATTTTGAAAAATAGAAGTCTGGTACAGAAAAAAGGAGAAGACTGCAATAACTTAAGGGAATATACAGGGATGGTGTCAAGATAGGATAAAGAAAGTGAGCTAATCACTGAGAATGTGGAGTTTGGTATGGACAAATTTAAACACTTGATTATTTGTTTAACATTTTGGGCCTAGCCCAGTATAATCATGTTTACATAATGAAATCTGGGATTCCTGGAGTTTTGCTTTATTTGGGCTTGCTGGGAAACAAAATATTTGCCTTTATCAGCTGCATTCTGACTACAACACTGACTAGTGCCTTGCTGAAAGAATAATGTCTAACTTCAAAAGAACTAGACATAAAAAACTATTTTATTTGCTCCCAGGATAAAAATTTCATCTTATTCACTTCATGATGTTTAGGCGAGACTACGAGAATTAAGGCAAAGCCAAGATGCATACTTAGACTATAAGTAGTGTCATGAAAACTGTCTTTAATAGCTTTAGACTGCAACTACTTGCACACATTTCAAGCCATTACATTATACAACATAATAATGTCTTGCTTTACATTAAAAGCAAAGCCTACAGGGATAGAGCCTGTCTTTAACTAACACTGCTGGCTAATAAGAGAAACCATTCACGCTGGGGAATTACCTTCAGCAGAAACTTCTCAGCAAGGAGGAAAAGCATTGAATTAAACATTAAATCAAAGATGAAAATCAAACACAGCATGTGTATTAAAGGACATACATACAAAAACCCTGTAACAGTTGTAAAGCCCCATAAAGTTTCCTATTGCTACTTGTGTGACCAAGCCTGCATGACTCATGCCTTAGGCTTTGCCAGTAATGGACAATTGTGTGACCATGCCCATCTTTCTGTAATAAACACTCTCTGTTGTCCTCTGCTTAACACGTGGTTTCTTCATTTTCCTTCCTTGCAGGGCATTAACCTCAGTTACTATTCTGGCCCTCATGGTGATTGATAAAGAAATAGTTCAACTACAGAACTGGAATGGACACATGACAGACAACAGAACATGTGAGTAGAGACCTTTTGTACAATCACAAGCATGGGTTAAACATTGATGATATTTGGGAAAAGAGATTTGCCATGACCATGTAACAGAACAGTATTTGGCATGAGCTGCCCTAGAGGGCAGAGAGAAGAATGAGTTAGAAACTAAGAACTTAAACTTAACTTCAGACATGAACAGCCTGAAGCACAATCAGCCTCAACTCTCAGTAGTACTATTCAATCAAAAGAACATGCTGAATTTTCCCATTCAGCCTTTTATTTTCCCCCTCTCCTATGATGAGAGATGGCATCAAAAGCCTAGGAATGCCATGCCATGAAGTCTTCAGACTCAGAAAAAATGACAATTTAAAAATCTATCCTTTTGCTTCTTTCCTTATTCCAACTCATTCTTTACAGGCTGAATTTTTCCTTCCTCTCCTTCCAATAAAAGTGGTGAAGGACGTATTCTGGGCAAAAAACTTGTTCGTTTCATTGGTTAAAAAAAGAGACACATGGCAATGTAAAAAAGGTATTCTCTTTCTGAATTGAGATCAAAAAAGTCTCTGAGCAGAGAAGAAACTCTTCTGTCTCTTCACACAGTTCTTTAGGAGTGGTCTTGACTGTAAGTGTAGTGCATGTTTGATCAGCTATCTTCATGGGTATCTCTCATGCTGCATGTAGACCAACACCTACCTTGCCTCAGCTCAGCACTGCATGATGTCTGCAGGCTTTGGTCCTTGGAGCCCCACATGCTCCAGGGAGCAATCTGTGGTTATACTTGAAGCTGCATTTGCAAGCTTGCTTTCCATAGAGAGAGCCAAACTCAGCTTGAGAACAGGCTCTTGACTTGTGTGTTTCCACTTAAGCCCATGCCACTTGCTCCTTCGGTACTCTTCCAATTCCAATCTTAACACTTTGAGGTCCTGCTCCTACAGTGCATGGAAGATTGTTGAAATTATTACTGTCATCTAATACTAATAGACTAAGCATTCCTGGGCACCAGGAGCATTGAGAGCCCACATTCATGCTAACAACCTGCCTACAAGAGGGGTTCACAGACTATCTGCTGGGGATGGGCCTGCAGCAGTCCAGCTGCCCAAACTAACTGGCAGCTACTGGGAGCACCATAACTTGAAACTGTGCTGGTTCAAGCCAGTGACTTCCTAATAGTTCACTAGTTCACAGACAACCACAGTGAGCTTAAACTTAATACTATAACAGACGCATTATATGTTTTGTCTAAAGACCATGAAAAAGTATTTAGGCAGCTAGATGGGCATACTGCTTAAATTTGGGAAATAGCCTATTTTTAAAAGAAGATAGGCCAGGACTGACAGAGAGCATAGTTTGGCTCAGAATTGTTTAACCCCCCCTGCCTGTACATCTGCATTAGCTCAAACAGGACTTTTCAGTTTTAGGCTGACTGAAAGTTGATCCATGCCATGTTTGCTGCCCTGTTCCTCCTCCAGCAGATGTGATTTCACACTAAGCTTTCAGAAAATTAAAATGCAGAAGCTCAGCCAAATGGGCATCAGCATCCATCAGATAAAAAGTTTGAATAAAAATTGCTTTAATTCAAATTAAAGTGCCTTGCAAGATCAGAACATGCAAATACTAAGTACAGCGTATAAAAGCTAGTGTTGAGAAATGGCCCACTGACTTCAAAAGCTGACTTCTGCTATTAAACACACCTTGTCAGCTGTATTTTGAATCAAGACTTTTTCTGTTCTAGCAAACATAAACTCAGAACAAAAGAATAACCTTAACTAAATTAGTTGACAAAAAATGTTATTGCCCAATTGTATTTCCATTGTTACACTAGCTTTTATTTCTGCTTGCAAGCGAGTGAACAAGGCTGGTGAGCATTTTTCATGGAGTGTTTTATTATTGCCTTCCTTTCTTTGCATTGCCTTATTTTCTATTTCTTCCAGTAGTGGAAACTGACAAGGAGAAGAACACCTATATTTTACACTAAGGTTAAGAATGTAAACACAAAAACCAGGACACATTTTCCTGTGGCTAGAGTATTATCAGGTGTATTGCACGGAACTGTGCCTTTCATTTCAATGACGCGTTTCTTCCCTGTTGAATTTAACAGACACAGCTTATGCAATGTTGGCACACCAGCAATGCTCTGAGGCCCTTCACCTTGGAACTGCTTGACTTCATTGCAGATATTCTTATTTTCATTTTCTATTTGAAAAAAAATATAAAAATGTCCTCTCCTTTATTTATTCTGTTTCGCCTTGCTTCAGATATTATAGTTCCACTGGACCTCAAGGACACAGAAGCATCAGTCCAGGAGAGAAAACCAGTTTACCACCCTGCTGGGGAAATTTTAATGTGTACTCGTGTTTTAGTAAGCAGGTCTGCTTACTGTAAGTGCTTGTAGTTGTCTGTAGTACAATGCCCCCAGTGATCAAGTCCCTTAGTGTCCCAAATTGAGGCATATGTATACCTAAAAGAAACTTCCTGAAAAATTTCACCGAGGAGTTTTCTTCAAAAGCTAGATCAGAGCACTAAGTACATGATGTTCTAGAAAGTACTTGTTTTCAAAGATGATACAGTCCTGGGAAAGATGGGTTGAAAGAGACTACCCAGAATTTCCCTTGGCCCAGTCCAGGATCAATCACAGACTTGTGGGTTCTGATAGATTTCTCTTCACTGTTGTTGTGGACCTTTAATGAAGCAGGTATCACAGCAGCCTCAGGTAACCAATTCTGGAGCTTGGGCTCTCTAGTTTTAACTCACGTCTGATTTAAACCTATCTTACTGCAAATTACTAGTTCTTGTCCCAGTCAGGATGCGAGCTGGTCTCTTCTATGCAGAAGATTTCTATGAGTTTGAAGTATTGAATCATAACACCTCGCTAATTCTCTCTTCTTCTGTAAGCATTTTTCATAATATGTTGTGTTTTAAACTATATTACACTTGAAGTTAGAACTGGATCCTACCTCCCAGCTGATGTCTTACCAGAGTACTTCATGTATCTTGCAGGCTAGGCACCTCTTTATATGTGGAATTTGTATTCCTTGCAAAAGAATGCTGCTGTGATTTTAAATATCTTCTTCATCTAGTATCACTAAAAACTGAAGGTACCTCTTCCCAGTTTCAGCGTAAGTAGTGGAAACAAACTTCTTCATGCAGCTTTAATTTGACTTTTGTTCTAGCATTTATGTAAATAAGAAACTGCTTCTTTACAGATAGTCATGCGAGTTCTCTTCAACTAGTTTTGTAACCATAACAAATGAGTAGCACTGAAAAGTATGCCTATTGTTACAAAGAAGATCTTTTTTGTTTAACAAAATGGTGCCTATCATTAACTAACCTTGTTCTGCTGCAGCAGTTCTTATTGATTTCTGCAATAAAAACTGTCTCTGGAAAAATTAGATACCATCAGAAAAAGGCAAATGTTACATAAGTCCAAAATTTGTGCTAAACTAATAAATGATGTAACACATCAATATAGTAGAGAGATTTGTAATGACCCATAACTCTACTGTCAAAACAAATAGCAAATGTAACCCACCTCTTGTATATTATTTAACATACAGCTTTATATTGATATAGAAGTACGGATCCCTACATTTAATTAAACAAGGAACCTTTGAAATGAAAAATATTTGTAACACACTTTTTTGGTTGAATACTGCTATGTCGTGTGTATAAGAAATATTTTACATGAGAAACTACCAGTAATTATAGTCAGTAGGTACCAAATAATCTGTTACATATTATTTTAATTAATATTATATTTCCTATATTTAATATCAATTTGTTAATTCTCAGTCAAGAAAACAGGTTTAAAGGTGAATTACATAAAAGCTAACTCTGTAAAGTGTATTGCTTTTAGGAGCAGCTCTGAAGAGCAGTGGCTTTCAGGGTGTGACCCTAACTCATAGTTACTGCCCTGCAATTTTTCTATCCTACCTCTTGGCATGTCTACAGCTCTGGGTGCATGTTTTTCACTCTGTCATCTTTGATCTAATGCATTGTTATGAGCTGTTGTAATTATTTTTAGAATTTATCAGATTATTTTTTAATGAAAGAGGAAAAACTGCAGAAGATGACTTTTTCCAAGAAATGTCTATTGGAATTTAATTTGACTTAATTTGTGAATCTTTTTTGGAAATTCTTTTTAATGCTTCTTATTTTTCTAGTTTGAGTGCAAGAGTGTAAGGAAAACACAAATGTCAGCATACATGATGGCTCAAGTTCAGCACTAATGGCAGTGTATGGAAGGCCAATGTCAATGAGGTTTCAGTAATTCTTTTAGCTCTGTAGTTATACCATTGCTATTCTTAAAAAAATAGTCAAATAATGTTCAAAAAAATTTTTTAAAGTAACCTATTCTTTCCTATCACCATATCTACCAATTAGAGAAAATCTTGCTTAAATTTATTTTTACTTTTAATAAACATGTACAACACATGCCAAGAAAAAAATCTTCTCTACAGATGTTGTCAGACCCTTTATTAAATTCTGGAAACCTGAACAGAAGTTGTTTTGACATCTGAAAGGTGAACAACCTCATGTATTGAAGAGCGTAGACAAATGTTCAGAGGTAACCTTCTACTTCCACTTCTTGTTTGTCTTTACTTCAAATCTACCATCTCATAATTGGAGGACCATAGGGCTGGAACATACGTCCATCGCAGCTAAGTGTGTTAGTCCATGCATATCAAAACCATCATAGGACAACATAAACTTCCTGAAGCACATGTGATGTCCTTGCAGACATTCACCCTGCCATTATGTATTTGGGACTTCAACCACAAAGTGGTGCTGTTGCAAAAGCTAACGGTTAATGGGGAAAACCAGCTCCTTTTATAACGACCCAAGGCATGCATTAAACCCAAGTTTTCCTCCATTTACATAATCACATGCATTTCTTTTCTATAAATATTCCATTTTTAACATCAAAGCAACGACAGTTGCATCTGTTACTACATAGAGAAAAATACACGTCTTCAAAATATGTAAAATGTTACATATATTGAAGTCTGAACAAAGTGTCAAATTAATCAGATCAATGTCTAGTAAATATTCCAATCAAAATCCCCAGAATTTAAAGATGATTTTTTACAGTATGCTTTGAGCAGTATTTCAAATTCTTCAAGACAGAACAGAGACTTGTCAAAATAAATGCTTTTTTGTCATGTCAAAATGTCAGATCCGAGACTGACTCATAAAATAAGGTGACCATTTGGGAGCTTTATTGTTTCTCATCAAAAATTCAGAAACATGTTTAAAGTGTAAAAATAAAAGATTCCATTTGCACTAAGGTTTAGCATTCGAAATAAAACCCACCACCCACAGAATAACAGAGACATAAAAATATCTAGGAAAAAAAACCAGGTTCAGAACAACAGAAACATCTTTAGTGGAAAGGCTGGAAAACTGCAAGGACCAAACACGTCTCCATTTTGAATAGCTGCAAAAACACCTTGTCTACAATGCTTTTTACAGTGCACACATATTTGGCAAGATTAAGGTGTCACATCTCAAATTACAAGTCAGACTCAGACACAAGTATAGGGCAAAACCCTTCAACTTGTACAAGCTGCCTGTCTATGATAGGTTTGCTTCCTATCAGAGGTAGGCAGCCCCTCTGCCTAGGATATTTGCTTGTAGCCTACTTATTTTCCTTCTTGTTTTACTGAGCTAGCTGCAAATGTGAAGTTCCTGGGCTAGGACTGCCTTCAGATGCTTAACCCTTTGCCTACTTCTTGAGGAACATTCACTAGCCACAGGAAAATTTTCTATTCCTGGCACTGTTTGTCTGCTTCAGGAAATTAAAACCTGTGTCACATTTTAGGCGTTTCTCAGATCTGACTACAGTGCTGGGGGGTGGGAGGGAGGATGGGATTTGATTCTGATTCTCTTCTCTGAGCTGAAAAAGCTCTAAAAAGGATGGAAGCAGCATTCAGCCAAATGGTTGAAGACAGAAAGGTTCTAGAGTTATTCAGGTTTCAGTGATTTTTTGATTGACTAAGCAGCAAGTTTTAGTGCAGAGTTCTTAGGAGTCAATAGTTGAAGATGACTCTTTTATTCTCCATTTGGGCAGTTAAAGGGAATAAGCTTCTCAGAGATAGGTGAGACATACAATTTGTAGAGTTCAGAGCTCCCTGAATAAGATTATTTTATGGTTTGAAAAAAGTGATATAAACAACAATCAATCACAACAAACAACACTGACCGTATTGCAATCTGCAGTGGAAAATATTCCAATTAAGCTGTGACAACTATCTAGGTGGATTAAAATGTCTCAAAAGATGGTACAACACTTTGACAGCACGACAGGGCTGATCATCCTTACAGGGAGAGCAAAGAGTAAAGATTCCTTGGTTAAATAACAAAAGGAAAAATTTCATGAGCTAGTCAAGGAAGTATTCTTTAAGGAAACATTCTGGTGACTCTTAAGATTTGAAGTATTGTATCTTATATGACCATGTTCTTACGGTTATGACTTGCTCGATTATGCTTGAATCAAATAGAAAAGAAGGATGACTTAAGCATGTAAATTTAGAGGGAGACTTAGAGGCATGCAGCTAAATTTATCAGCCATCTCTGTAAGCGATCACTCTAAATAAAAAGTTTGGAAACCAGTCGCTGCTGGTCTCTGATGAACTTTCCATGTTTCTGGCATTCACCATCCTTTACTTAATGGACTAATCTGCAAATCGAAACAGGAGGAATACGTGGAAACAAATCCATCGTAAGGTCTGTTCTTAACAGTGGATATTTCTCCCAACACTTATTTTGTGTCATGGGCAGGGGAGATATGATTGACAGAAATTCTGACCAAAAAAATAAACTTGTCTAAGATTTTTTAGTAATTAAAAAGAAAAAGCAAAAAAAAAAAAAAAAAGAGACAGAGGGAGAGAGCAGAGGCTTATGGCATTCTGGTTCTGTGTCTCTGTTTCACCTGTTTTACATGTCCTATAATGACTTCTGAATATGGGTAAGAATAGCAACACATGCTGGCAGTTTGACCAAAGGGTGTGCGTGTGCATGTGTGTGAGTGTGCATGTGGGAGACAGAGAGAGTAGGGGGGGGAAGGGTGGGGAGAGTGGATGGTCCATTAGAGTGCAAACACAGAGACATTCCTGCAATAAAATCCTTGTCTTCTGAGAATCAGAGTCTGGAAGAGATGGTTATGATTTAACAAAAGAATTCTCTAAAATGTTCCCCGGTGCTAATACTGTTCTTAATAATATGAAAAGATTTTGCCAGGAAGAGGAATAAAACCGTCGACTGAATTAAAAAAAGAAAATAGGCACATGATGGTTTTTTTAGAGCACACAGGGGAAAAAAATTACCTTTATGACAGTTTTGTCATTTTCAAAAAAATGCCTTATTCTCTGAAATTCCCCAGCCAGGCAAGGTTATTATAAATGGTAGGTAAGGAAAGCAGAGCATGGCAATAAAGGGGTTAATCTGCAAAGCACAGAGCCATCTGGCTGAGCTGGTTTGTTATAATCGAGCAGATTATGTTCACGGGACTCAGAGTTTAAGGCTCCTCTCCCATAGAGCAACTCTGCACAACCCAAGCAGACCAACTTTGGGACTTTGAATGAACATATTTGCATCCACCTTTCTCTTCATGTCGACTTTTCTGGAAACATTCACACGGATGCCATGGT
>JANHGB010047409.1:0-11596 GCA_026283785.1 Coracopsis vasa
TTGGACAGAGCCTTGGGTGACATGGTTTAGTGTGAGGTGTCCCTGCCCATGGCAGAGGGTTGGAACTGGATGATCTTCAGGACCTTTCCAATCCAAACCATTCGATGATTCTATGAATGTGAACTTCTTAGGTAAAATACCTTTGGTACACATTTTGCACTCTGTCAGAAAAGAGAATAACCTCTCAGGAATGGAGTACTTCAGCATTATTCATTACATTCATACTATACCAACCTCTTTTTGTCATTTTCACACACCTCTATTCCAACTTCAATTTATTTCAAATTGCAGGTACTGAACAGTAGCCTGTTAACATATCAAAGCTTTTTCATACATTGCCACTAGGACAAACAGAAATACCCATCTGACACAAAATTCGTCTGCCTACTCTTCTTGCTACACTTAGCTTTCAAGTTTGAATTTCAAAGCTGTTCCATTGTTACACAAAAACCTTGTACAGATTTCCGTGCACAAGCAGTTTCAACTCTTGATTCCCAAATATTCTGAAAGCTACAGGAAGCTCACAGATGGACAACCAGCCTCATTTCTTCCCTTTTAACATTATCTAGAAATATTGGAAGACTGACACACAAAATCCTCACACTGTAACAGGTCTGCAGGAAAAGGTACGCTGTTGCTGCTCAATGGGAGAAAATGCATTTGATTTCACTGCAAAATGAAACTCTGACGCCTGTGGCAGTGCTGGAGCCTAAGGAACTAGACAAAGTTCTACCAAAATATGTTCACCCTCTTAGGAAGTGACTGAAAATCAAACAGCTAGGAAGGCCATTAAAAAGATAATTAACTTATTTTGTAATTTTATTATGATTTTTTCTCTATAGTGACATTAAATAAAGTGATTTAGAAGTGCTCCCACCTCTCCAGAAGTTCTTACACATCCTCAATCTTGACGATATGGATAATGCATTCTTTCAAAAGGGCAGAACTTTGACATCTTATCCAAAACCTGGCTTAGGTTTTGCTTACTCCATGACTGTTCAGGAATGGAGCCAGTCAACAACCTGATGTATACGTATCTGCAGTTATTTGGAATGACTGTTTAAGGAAGTTTCAGATATTCACAGTAACCAAAAATGCATTTGCATCATATTTAGTACTAACCTCCCCACCTCATCTTTTAAAGAGTAATCTCTTACATTATCCTTTTGTCATCTTCTCTACTTTGAATAAAGCTTACCAACTAGATGACTAAGGCATCTCACACCGTATTAACCATTATAACTTTCATTATTGATACAAACTACTAATAGAAGCCAAATGCTAAAACATTACAACCTTACAAGCAAGGATTTCACCCACCATCTCTCATGGCTTTTGGCTACCCTTGGATCACTCAGATCTTGCTTCCCTCTTCTTCATATTTTCATAACAGACTTCCCATTGGTAGCTGAACTTCAGCACCTTCTCTTGAGTGAAATCTCTGCCTTCTGTATCCTTACATTTCATCCAATTTGGATTACTTCAGCTCTTCCAGTCATTTCTTTCCACAACATCTCATTACTGCTGTGCCTTAACTAATGTGACATTGTTAAGTCAACAGCAACTTTCATTAGGATGCTCCTTCTCTGTGACTAATCACAAATGTTAAATTATCTTCAAAAACACACAAAAAACCCAGTTTAAGAAATCCTACACAATCAAGCAACTCAATTACCCATTAAACAAGGAAAACAAACCACAACCAAGAAACTAAATGTTAGTGTTTATTTCACAGTAGCTTTCTAGGTTTAAATCTAAGGTTGCAAAAGACACTATTTCAAATGAACTCCATTTCCAGCATTATATGAAACTGCAAATCCATAAACACAAACTGTACCTGCTTTTCCTTTCGATGAGAATAGCCATGTAGGAGGCAGGTAATGCAGCACCAAAGCCAGGAGACCAGACGTAGAATTTTCCAAGTATCTTCCTGCAAATGTGATTTGTACACATATTACATGCAAAGCAACTGAAACATTCACATACAACAGCATAGGTTACCTTTACTATAAAATTACACACACTTAAGATTCATTTTGTCTCTTTACATTAATCAGTACTTACAAATTAATACTAATTATGCTATTTTTAGAGTTGGACAGTTCTCAGAGGGGTTCTGGAAGAGCTTCATAAGCATGAAACACCTGAGGTACTGAATTAACATGTCAATTTCATTTGAAGGATTCCTTTGCTCCAAAGAAAGCAGTGCTTTCAAGAGATGGTTCTGAAAAGCTACACATACTAATCACAGAAAAATCTCCTAAAAGAATTCTTAGTTACTCCTCCCCCTGCTAATTTTCCAAGTACATTTTCAAGAATATGTGCCTTATGGAATGTAGGGATACAATCAGGTGAGCCAGTAATCAAATCAAATTAATATCATAGAATCACAGAATGGTTCAGATTGGAAAGGACCTTGAAGTTCATCCAGTTCCAACCCCCTGCCATGGGTAGGGATGATTCACCCTAGACCATGTTGCCCAAAGCTCTGCCTAATCTGGCCTTGAACACTACCAGGGACGGGTATTATATATATCATGCTCATGAGATAGTCAACTGATGCTAAAAGCAGTAAACCACTCATTTACAGCAAGCCAAGGAATCAATCTGTACATTACAACTGGAAGCGACAGCGACATGCCAGTTCTATTAAGGTGAAAAAGCTCTCATTTTTTGCAACAAGATCTGGATTTAACTAAGAGAGCCCACAACATTCAACCAGCAGAACTAATCCAACAATAAGTTGAAAACAACAGTTATACAGATAACATCTAAGAAAATATTTCTCTAAATTGGTCACTGTTAAAGGAAGAAAACCAAAATGCATGTCAGAGAATGTCACTGACCACATTTGGTCTGCTCAAGGACACCTGTACCATCCAACTAATTCAGGGTGATCACAGAAGCAAACAATGGTCAGGGAGTCATGAGATTTGGTAGCATGATAATAAGCATACTTCAATTACACCAACACTGCTCAGTTGATAATCACTATTAATGCAGCAAAATATGGAGTCTTCCACCCTTCCCAAAACACAGCAAACAAAAACAGCAAACACATATAGACACATACATAAATACAGGGTACAAAAGGAAATACCCTCAGGTAAAATTTCATGCTGACAAAATAGCAGAACAAGGATAATCAATACCATCTGATTAGCCCATTTTTAACCTTGTTGTAAAAGACCTGATCAGCTTCATTTCATACTTCTGCACAAACTGTATTACCAGTGAGCAATGCCAGCTCATGTTCATAACTGAAAAGAGAGTCAGTGTATCAGCAGCAAGTGATGTAATGGCAATTACACACACTGCTCATTCCCACGGCTGCAGGAGGAGAATTTCTCAGGATGACAATGCCAAATGCTGCAGGAGCTAAAGTTCATTATTAGGACTCTCTCAGAAAGCAATTACTGTATGAAGTTTCAGAGAAGCCATTTGAAATAAGTATGAACACATCTTCCCAGACACACCTGTTAAGTAACAGAACAAATGTCTTTTTCTGTGGGAAAGAAACAGGAATTTGTTCTTTTGGCATGGTTTAGAATCTCTCTAAGAATGCTTCCATGTATGGTTTGATAAGATTTTGAAAACAACTGGAACATTTTGCATAGTAAAACCTAGTGGAAATTAAAATGTCCAATCAGCTAAGTGAAGGATTTAAACCTCTGCTAAAGTAAATGAAAACAAGGAGGCTTTCTTCCATATTTACATGGTTATTTTCACATGGTCTATGGTTAAAAACTGGAATGAGAAGTATGAGTTCTTTCAGGTTATGCACCTAATTCTTCAGTGTATAACTGTATCCAAAACTCAAAAGCTGGTTGATACATAATGCTGAATCTAATTAAGTAGGCTAATCTAAAGCCGCACACAGACAAACTTAATTACTCTAGTTTAGAATAAGAGAACCATGTCTTCATGAGGTTTTGCATTTAATAACCCCAAAACCTAACAATCTCACCTCTCATGTAACAAATGTAATGCTTGTCAGCACTGGAGCCTTGTGCTTCCGTTTGAAGCCCAGACAGATGTAGTCTTCTGGATCTCACCAGCTGAAGAGATTACAACCCCCAGCTGGCCTATCACACATCCCTACCCAACACCCCAGATCAACACACCAGTGCTCTGCCAACAAAGCAGTCTGTAGAGACCCCAGTTCACTTCAATAAATAATGAGGAGGGGGTAAAACCCAAAGAGGTCAGCCTATAAGGATGCTGGGGAGGGACTCCTCATTAGGAACTGCAGCAGTAGGACAAGGGGTAACGGGTTGAAACATAAACAGGGGAAGTTCAATTGGATATAAGGAGGAAGTTCTTCACAGTAAGGGTGGTGAGGCACTAGAATGGGCTGCCCAGGGAAGCTGTGAATGCTCCATCCCTGGCGTCGTTCGAGGCCAGGTTGGACAGAGCCCTGGATGACATGGTTTAATGTGAGGTGTCCCTGCCCATGGCAGGGGGGGTGGAACTGGATGATCTTAAGATCCTTTCCAACCCTAACTATTCTGTGATTCTAAGTGAGTTTGGTAAACCCTTCTAGACTGAGAACATCTATCCACAGCCTAAGCCACTACTGCTACTGGATTTAGATGGTTTTGACATTTTGCCCACCTATGAAATGGTGAGAATATTAAACAATTGCGCTTTATTGCCTTAAGTTTTACATCCTTGACAATCTTTGCAGCAGTTTCAATTTTGGTGGTTTTCTCTAGCTGAAATGCTACAAGAGCATCAAAATAACGTATCAGCACAAGCCAGACTTCTCACTGACAATTAAATTTCATATTGAGATATTTTAATTGCTACTGGATGACTAAGATGTACTTTCAGTACACACAGTGATTGAAGATTCACTGGGACTTTGGTAAAGGTACAAAGAGACAAAGAGGTCACTTTACCCAGGACACCCTGAATGCCTGCCAATACATCTGCTTGTTGCTACAGAAGAAGGGAACACGCAATCCTTCTCAAATGAGGAATTGTGCGGGTAAATGTGACTTAACATGTCCAGCTACAAAGCCTTTAATATGTTGCTTTGGTGTAGAACTGCAGGAGGGTAAGATCAGTAAACTGCATGTGACAGCGTTGCTTCTGAGTAACTGCTGCACCCTCTGTAACACACCTTCCAAGCAAAAAAGATGCAAAAAATGCAGTGTGTGTCCTATTATACAAATATATCGCATCTAATCTCTCTATTACAACTATCTAGAATAAGACTTAGAGCATCTAAGTCTCCACAGCCTTAGCCAAGCACTTTGCATGGCTGCAAATCAAGTTCAGGAATACTCAGGCCACAGTTATGCAGAACACCATAGAGGTACTGGTATTCCTTTGATGGATTAAAACACATAACATCAAATCAGATTCCGGACTGGAAAATTACATACAATTATATTTGCTCTCAGGGGCTACTGAAGGAAGCCTGTGCATGTCACACAGCAACAGGTTCAAGGAATATAAGTTCACACAAAGCATTAAATAAATAACTCAAAAAAATCCCACACAGATTGGTTAAAAAGAGGAGTGAAATCTCCTATTTCTTCCTCCATGATGGACACAAAAGCAGATGACAGAAGCAAACTCACTCAGCTCAAGCAGCAAGACACTGTTGATATTAAGTACATTCCAAGTGAAGGACTTGTCAACATTATGATCTAAAGACAAGCTCTTAAAAAAGAACAAAAACCAGCATACAGCACCTGTAAAGATGTCATGTATTTATACAGCTTTCTGGCTTGTTCTTTTTCTCTCCAAATAACACTTACTTAGCTCCTTGACCACATTCAAGTACTGAACTGACTTGTTCAATGAACCTGTCCATGACAACTCTCAAACACTTCCTGATCAATAGCATTCAGTTTAAAGCCTATCCCCGTGTAAGGACAAGGCTGCTTTTTTCCTCTCAATGCATTACTCTGCACTTTCCTCTCTCAAATTTCATGATTATTTTTCTTAATCAACAGATCTTTCTGAAAGGGAAGAGAGTCAGGTTTAGATTTCTGTGTAACCTATATTATTTCATACAATCTTCACACTACACTTCACCCCCTTTCCAAATTCCTGAAGTATATCCAAAAAAAGGACACAGCAGGAACGTCACTGGCAATCTCTTCCTATTACGAAAATGGATTATTTATCCCTTGTTTTGTTTCATATACTTTAACTACTTGCTAATCATTTACTAATTCCTGGAAGACAGAGGATTCTTCTTCTTGAAGAGTCCTGGCAAGCAATCCTGTCAAAGTTATTTGGGAATTCATGTATAATGCACCAATTGAATCCTCATCAGATATATATTTATCCTTTAAATGACACCAGTAAATTTAGAAAGTATGACTTCTGATAATCACATTACCCATCGTTTTCTGAAAAGGCATTTAACAGTTCTTAAATACCCTACTCACATAATTGCTGAGGCTCCAAACTTTATTCCAGACAGAAAAGCTGCAAAATACTCCTTATAACTGGACATTTGTATACTTCAATAGATACAATGCATAAGGCTGTCTAAACACTTTCTTCTGTTGCCTCTAGTAGTGATCTCAGTTCCTCAGCTCCAATCAGCACCCTAACCACAGGCTGACAGGTTTTATTTGCAAGTCCTGCACTTGCAGGTGGTGGGCAGTCTGCAGAGATCCCACCAGCAGAGGTTCTGCTGCAGGCGACAACTCTTCATGGGCATCTCTTTGTAACAGATAAAGCATGTACATCTCCCAGGATGTTGGGGGTTACTCTGCTACACAGCTGTAAGAAAAGCAAGGTAAGCGTTTACCTACACCCCTTGTCATGTTAAATTGTTAGAATCATCCTTTGCAGGGTTTTGGCCTGGGTCAACCCAAACACTGTTTCAGGGGGACCTGGAGGGCACATGGCTGGACAGTGCTTTGAGCAACCTGGTCTAGTGGAAGATGTCCCTGCCTGTGGCAGGGGACTGGAACTACATGAGCTTTAAGGTCCCTTCCAGCCCAAATCATTCTATGATTCTATGGACTAGGTACCATTTCCATTACCCAGCCTGCATCCCCATGCTGGTTTGGAAGTCTGAACAGCTTTAGACAGCCATGCTCCACATAGGTGAAAGCCATGCCACACTAGCTGGCTTCAGAGCAAGACACTAATACCTTACCGGCTTCATTTATTAGTACAGGCATACTCACAGATCTCCTAGATGGCCAATACCTCAGTTAGAGGAACCACTGAAAGCAATAAAACTTACACCCACCCCACCAGCTTAATTTAGAGAGTAACATCCAAGTACAGCACTGAAGTAAGGCACTGCAGATTTAAAGGCAAGTACATGGCAGAATAAGGAAGACTGTTGTATAGCTCAGGGGAGTAAAGATAAATCAGTATTAATACAACTCAGATTGCTAGAAAAATTCATATCCTTTAGACCTTGTTACTTAAAGAACCACTTTGAATTTTGCAAATGATTGACTTAAAAGCATTCCACGGATCCTCAGCCTCCCCCCTCAGCTTTGAAACTAAGTTCAGAGACCCCTAAACAGATACAGAAGTAGGGCATAAAGACTTTCATTAACTTTTAGAGGGGCTGTTGAGTGCACCAACAAATAACTTTCAAAAATTAATACCTACAGTAGATTTTACAGGTCTATGTATAACATCTCATACAACGAATGTATTTAGATCTAGGGCATCATCATATTCATAAATAGGAAAGTATAATTTTTAACTATCTTAATAGTTGCTTGAAATATACTGGAAAGAACTCAGAATACAGAAGTGCCATTTATACTCATTTTTCAGAGCAAGTCTGTATCTTGCAGAACGCCAGAAGCTGTGCTGGGATTTCCTTCACTTATGACCACAAACTTGGGTGGCTGGATCAAGTTTAGGATAATTAGAAGTTATCACAGCCCCTGCATCAGCAAAACACAAACCAGCATCAAATTACATCAATTATTTCTAGGAGAGAAAGATTAGGCCTTCTCAGTTCAAGTGGTAAGACCAGAAATCAAGTGGATGGCATAGCTGTTGCTTTTCTTACTCCTACCCATTACAAACAAGCCTATTATATAAGCAAAGACAAATTATTACATAAATTGAAAAGTTGCATTAAAAACAGCTTTCCTATTACATTTTTACGACAGTATACCAACCTTAGAATGCAAAAGCAAACAATATACAAGGTCCCATTTGCTGTCAGAAAGGAAGTTGATTGCAAGATCTCAGGTAGCAGTTTGTACAAATAATAGTCAAGTTTTCGTTTCCTGAGAATAGCTGCAATCTGAGGGAGGAGGGAAGAAGAAAAAAAACAAAAAGGGGGGGACAAACTTTAATGCAGTTCGGCTCTTTTTTTGCACATTGTAAAGAGAAATACAAAAGGAAAACAAGAACCCAGGACACATCACCCACTGAAGTAGTAAATCAAAG
This sequence comes from Coracopsis vasa, assembly GCA_026283785.1. Lineage (NCBI taxonomy): Eukaryota > Metazoa > Chordata > Aves > Psittaciformes > Psittacidae > Coracopsis > Coracopsis vasa. Next base: position 8,398 of record JANHGB010047409.1, read on the forward strand.
CCTCTTAAATTTGCTGGGGTTATGAACAATACCACAAAGATTTTCTTTGAACTTGGTCCAGCTATTCTAATATTTCTACCAGGAAATACACTGAGTGATTCTAAATGGGAAGTATTGGAGGAATTATACTACCTTGTTACCATTGGTCATAATAGTCAGAAACGTTGCCTGCCAGATACCAGAACCTTTAAGATGTCATAAATTGACATTGAATTTTGTCCTCCAAACAATTGGACTATCACATAATTATGGTCAGAGTATTACTAAAGTAATCCGAACACAGGCCCTACACAGTGTCTATGAAGTGATGATGTATTTCTAAAGGTTTTCTATTCCAATTAACCAACTGCAAATACTAAAAAAAACCCATTCACCATCCGCCAGAAGAACACCACTTTCCTGACAACTTTTATAGACATGGTATGTTATCCCTAAAAAACTGCCTATAGCAGAAAATGGGCTGGGTCTAAAAAATAAATGCTCTCTTTGGTCAGTTTAATGTATGGCACATGTTCTACAAAGACCAGTTAATGACTCGAACACTGAAGGTTCTCAGACTCTTGCCTGCAACAATCTAATGGGAAGGTGTAGAGAGCCAGGCTCTGCTCAGAGATACTCAGGGGTAAGACAAGAGGCAACAGACAAGTTCAAGTATGAAAAACTCAGATTACACCTACAGAAGAAAAATTTTCAGTTGAGGGTGGCTGAATATTGGAGCAGGTCACCCAAAGCGACTGTGGACTCTCCATCACTGGAGATCCTCAAAACCCAACTAGAAAAGGCCGCAACTGACCTACCTCATCCAGCTGTGAGCAGGAGGCTGGGAGCACACAGGCTCCCAAGATCTCTCTGACTTGTGTGCTTCTGTGACTCCACAAAATTATACTTTGGTTTCATCATGAAATAAATTTTATTGGGTTGTTAATTATTTTTAAAAGCATTATTATGTTTATCTGCACTGATGTCTCAAGGAGGGACTGGCAGGAGCTGTTGGTCAATGCTTAGAATTAGAGAGGTTCCAAACAGAGCAAGCTTCATGCTACCGGTGCTGATGAGAAGAGCAAAAGACATCCTGTCAAACTGGTGTTGGCAACACCTCTCAAAGTTCTGGTTCCTCAATTTAAAAACATGGGAGAAGGATCTGGTCCAAAACACTGTCCACTCAGACAGAATAGAAAGTAGATGTTTTACATCCAGAGATGGGCCGAGGATTCTACTAAAACCCACCCCAGGGAAGTTCTGCCAAAACCAGTTTCCAACATGAAGCTTGAACTAAGGATTAAGGAGAAGTGCACGCATGAACAAACTTCCCAAAACAGATTTACACATTACTTAATCAAGTGTCAAGGCTGCTTAAACCATATGGAGTAGGCAACAAAGCAATCCAGAGAAGCTTTCTGTTGAAGGAGAGTTCTCGCAGTCTAAACACCAGAACACCAGTTGCTATCTCCACAGCTATATCCTGCCTATTGGACAAAGGTCCTGAACATGTGGAACAAAACATTTTAAGAACACAGACCTTACACCTGAAGCCTTCCTCCTCAGACCAAAGCATCCCAAGTGTAACAGGAAAACATTAATGTCAACTCAAAGCAAAAATTTACTTCTGCAGCTTCTTCCCCAAGTCTTACACGTTACCAACTGGGATACACCTCACTCAAGTGAACCAGGAGGACACTGTGATGAACACCAAATTCTAACAGTAAATGCACTGCTCAAGATTTGGCAGCAGATATTGGTAGCAGAGAGCAACATGGAAGGAGAAGGCATCAGGACATCTAGTAGATACTTCCTTGGCAAAATACTGCTCTCCACAAAGACGCTAACAGATGTAGCAGAAGGTCTGAAAATTACTTGAGACTCCCTAGAGAGTCAGACAGAAAGGAACATCTCACTGACATCAAGGTCTCTGCTCTTCAGGTAAAAGGAACATGCAAATTTTAGGACATGTCTATTTAGGCACCTCAGGGTGGTCTATATCAGGATAACTGTAATAGTTTGGGGTGTTATTCACTATAAGACTCACAGAATTGTTTGGTTGGAAAAGACAGGACTGCTATCCTGATGCAGCTCACTGATCCAAACAGTTGATGATGATGTACCCAAGACTGGCCAAAACCAACTCCATACCTCCCATTATTCCTGTCACCTTTCTCCATATCTTAGTTTCACTTTTTTTTTTTTTTTAGATGAAGTGACAACAGTCTTACAAAGTAAAATTATTTGGTGCTTACCAGTTGCTGTAGATTTTCGGCTCTAGTATGACAGCGCAGCACATACACGACAAAAGTTGAGCGCTGCTGTGCAAGATAGTGCTACCATATGAAACTGAAATCCAGGGACAGGAGCAACACACTTCTCATACCACTCTAAGACCATGAATTCATGGCAGAGAAAATCACAATCCACTTCCTGTGCTGCCTCTCCCTCTGCTTCTGAGTCTGTAGTGCTTGTCCTGCCTATTACCCTTCATGAAAAGGGGAAGGCTGCCCAAAAAAATCTCCAAACCAGGGAGAGCATCACTGGATATTATAATTATGAAGGTTAATTATACGTGCATCTGGATGAAATTAGACAGCTCACAACACTGCTGTCCTCAGACAGCCAAACTTTTACATGCTACAGTCAGACAAGACAAACACATGACTCTTTAATAACATCTCCAGGTGAGAAATTGATGCAATGAAATATAACCGACTGTCCTTGGGTGACATCTGTGCCCTACACACACACAGAAAGAAGGGGGGGGGGTTGAGCACCTGCCAGCCTGACTTCCAGAGAAATATTTCTGACCCCAAACATGATTAATTTGGCTCTAAGAATGTGGTCAGGTAAAGCCTCTTGAATAAGGTAAGTCATGCATGGGGGAAAGAAGCTTTGCTTTCCATACCTGAGAAGTGATTCAGCACTGCCCAGTGTCCCATTACCACTGTGGGAAAACTGCAAACAGAAAGACTCTGACTTATTTTTAAGACAAAGAACTTCTTTCCTCACCTCTGCACTCAATGTTTAAAACCTGAAATCCCAAACTCCATTAGCTCTTTATGCAGGCCTGGCAGTGTTAAGCAGCTTTTGAAGGGAATCCCAGCCCCTTGTTACTTACAAAGGGAACCAACGGCAGGACTGACACCTGGCACGTATCACAGCAAAAGACATGACCACAAACCTGTCCTCCAAAATCCTGTAATATACAAGCACC